>CABHPH010155304.1:0-19828 GCA_902168325.1 Peromyscus nudipes | reverse complement strand
CCCCTTACTCTCCCCCTCCTTCCCCTTCCTCTCCCCCTCCTTCCCCTTCCTCTCCCCCTCCTTCCCCTTCCTCTCCCCTCCTCCCCCTTCCTCTCCCCTCCTCCCCCTCTCCTCTCATTTTCACGCTCTTCTCTGTCTTCACCTTTTCACACTTGTAGCTGTGCCCTCTTGTGTCTCACGTGACCGACTGAAACTCTTTACACTCACCTGTCTTGAGCGCCGTAAGAAGCATCTGTAGAGAGGGATGCTGGGTCAGTGAGAGGAAGGGGAGGTCGAGTCACAGAATGAAGCAGAGCGCAGTGGTGACAGGTCAGCAAATGATGCCTGTGGGATGGTCTGTATGTCAAATTGCTCTGATTGGTCAATAAATAAAACACTGATTGGCCAGTGGCCAGGCAGGAAGTAGGTGGGACAAGGAGAGAGGAGAATTCTGGGAAGTGGAAGGCTGAGTGAAGGAGACACTGCCAGCCGCCGCCATGACAAGCAGCATGTGAAGATGCCGGTAAGCCACGAGCCACGTGGCAAGGTACAGATTTATAGAAATGGATTAATTTAAGATATAAGAATAGTTAGCAAGAAGCCTGCCACAGCCATACAGTTTGTAAGCAATATAAGTCTCTGTGTTTACTTGGTTGGGTCTGAGTGGCTATGGAACTGGCGCGTGACAGAGATTTTTTCTGACTGTGGGCCACGCAGGAAAACTCTAGCTACACAAGACCTAGATACAAGTGGATCAGAGCACATGTAGGTGGGCAGGGGTCAGGGTGGCCTGGGGCCCAGACACAAACTCCTATGACTCTGCACACGTCAGAAAGTGGATACCGCTGCATGTCCGTGTCCAGCTGACCAGCACGGCCACACTTCTCACAGCTCCCCTCTCCCTCGTCCCTGAAGTATAAAGGGGGTTGGCATGCTGCTCTGCTCAGGGCTGGAATCACTAGAACTCTCTCAGTGGAGGAGCAGCCGAGACCGCTGGTCACTGTGTCCAGGTTTCCCATCATCCGTCAGGTGTGACTCTAGATTTCACTGTGCTCTGTGCTGTGGGAGACACAGGGAGCTCTGCAGTCTTAGGGGATGGAGAGGGGATGAAGAGAGCACACTGCACACACACGTGCGGGCGGTGCACACCCATGAAATGGGATGGATCATAAAGGGAAGTGGTTGGGAAGTCAGAAAGACTTACACATTCCCACAGCCCAGCCCTTGGGAGACTGGGTCCTGTGCGTGGCTATATTTTGATTCAGATTCAGTGGACAGCCACTGCATTGGGGTTCTCGGGCTCAGGGATCAGAGGTCAAAGCCTTGCTGGGCCTATGGAGCCCCTCACCTGGTGAAGCCTTGTGCCCTCTGGACCATTCTCTCGAGAGACAAGTTTTGCATGCGGGAAGGCACACGGGAGGTTTGGACAGGGCCTAGCTTCTGAGGCAGCTTTTCCTGAGGAGGGCTCAGCCCTGCTGGCTCTCGGCCTAGGGAGACTCGCCCCTCAGGCTGTAACCCCTCATCTGTCTGTGGAGCCACCCTGCTGAGGAGCAGGTGGCACCGAAAACATAATTATTTCAGGACAGGCGTCAATAGTTAGGATGAAGTTGTCCTGGGTAGCGTGGCCCCTTATCCAACGTGACTGGTGTCCTTGTGAAAAGGAGAAGCTCGCACAGGTCAGACACATGAGGGGAGTGCATGGAGAGAGAGTCAAAGCTACGCTTTCATGGTCTCAGAGATATCCATCACCAAGAGAGGCTTAGGGGGTCTCCTTAGGGCTCTCTGAGAGCACTGTCTGCCAGGGCTTAACCTCCGACTTCTGGGCCCAGGAAATCACCCAATCATCTGTGGGAACTTGATGCCCGAACCCGCCTGAGACCCTTCAAGACCAAGCAGGCGTACCTGTGTGTGAGGCTGCCCCTCAAGGGGAGGTTGTGGCCCAGGGCCACCTACTGCTCCAGCCTGTTGCTGGGTTGTGACAACACCCTTCCATGTCACTTTCCACACCTGCCGAAACAGAGGAAGCCATTTCAGGCTTTGCCCTGTGTGGAAAGTTTTGCAGCCAACCCACTACATTCCTTCCCGCTGTTTTTCCCTGACTGTGTGAGATTCAAATCTCAGGTTCTGAAAGAAGAGTCCTTGGGAAAGGAAACCATGGAGGCAGGAAAGGTCAGAGCGCTTGGAAATGACTAGTGATTAGTTTACAGTTGTTATGATGCAGGGCCCCACAACAATGGAATTAGTCTTTAGAGAGAGAAATTAAAAGGTAGTTTGCCCCCGAGGGAGCTGTGGAGCTCTGAGAATTAGTCCTGATGACTCTCTTCCTCAGGACAGACGTGCAGCCCCAGGGCGCCTCATTGTTTAATCAGGACAGTATCGTTGAACTGATTAATCTTGCTTCCCCTGAAGAGAGATGCCTGCCTGCCAGGCCTGCGGATGATTCCACTCTGCATAAACCAGTGTTGGAGCTTCCAGCACAGGGGCCTATTGGCTGGGTTAGGGAAGGGGCAGGACCAGACGGAGCAAGGTGAGATGCGCTGGCATGGGACGTGTCCTGCCCACCAAGCAGCCTTCCGCTTTAGGCCTGCCCCTATGTCCTTGTTTTTGCTTCAAGCATAATGTGGAGGCTGCAGACTTCCTTCTCCGCGTCCATGACTGGAGCCCAGACAGGAAGGTAGACAGCTAGGCATGGTCTGAGAGGTGACGGTCTCCTTCCCAAGGACATGGCTGACATGAACTCAAGTCTGAGCCCTGGATGCTACCATACAGGTGGACTTCCGTGAGGAAGGATCTGTGGCCTGCGAAGCCCCCAACTTGACTTCCTCTGGGCGTCTGTCATCGGGTCCTACAGCTCCTGCTCCGAATCCACCAGCAGCAGCCTGAACTCAGGGATTATGGACGTTAAAATGTTCCTACTTCGTCATCCTGTTCAGGATTCTGGGTGTGAGCAAACCATGGGGCAGAGGTGCTGGAAAGTGTTCAATGGTTTGCTCTGTTCATGACATGTTCATCTGATACACTGTATCACATCACAGACAGTCCCTCCCAGGCAGCAGTGAGAACCATTAAGCAGCACTCAACAACATCTCAGTGTCCAGCGTGCCTGAGTAGCAGCTGGAGGCCCATCGTGAATCATGTATGTGTGTGTGCGCGCGCACATGTGTGTGCACGTGTGTGTGTGCGTTCCAGTTGAAGTACGGGAGAAAGCTAACCGACGAGGCAAAAATGCAAGTTGTTGCAAGTAAAAATACCCTTGCTTTTAACCAAGATGTGCTCGGAGATTGTGAGGAAGAGACCAGGAAGACGCGGCAGGCTTAACCCAACCGTCCACTCCGAGAACCTGGGGACTGGGAAGTCTCTGTCTCCTTCTGCAAACTCCAGCACTGTGCTGTCCCCTGGTTGTTGTGGGAGTCATTTATAAAGTGGTAGTGCAGGCAACTTCAAGATCTTGTGTTTGAGGGGTTCCCCCTTCCCCCCTTGACCTGGAAGAGGCTTCTTTGAGATCTGTTCGGTGGCAAACGGGGAGAAGGCATGCGTGTTTTCAAAGAGGAGGAAGACTCCTTGTTGCTTTTCTTTGTAAGACAGTTAAGCCATCCTGGAAGGTTCACTATTCTCGCTACTTAAAGTTTATACTGAGAATCGCTCTATTTATGGAATATGTGATCTTTTAAGATGCTGCTTATCTTGCTTTATGAAAAAACATAAAATCTCTTTCAACAACAAAACACTCTTAATGGAGTGTGCCACCCGGTGGGGGGCGGTAAGGTGCCAACACGTGTCCTGCACATTAGCGTATTTGTGATTGAAATGCTGTTATTTTTCTGCACTGGAAACCCCTCAGCACTTTACCAGCAAATTTTGAAAAGGTGTCTATTCAGAAAGATCCTCACCTTGCTTTCTGAAGAAAAGTGAGACAATAACAACATTTTAAAAATTGTTAAGAGCAACCACTACCACCACCAGCCTGGAAGGGGAAGTCACCCTGGGACACACAGCAACAACACCCTCTCTGATCTGCTGAGATCCAGCTTTGATATATTTTTTCTTATAATCTTTTAGTTCTGTGCTTCAGTTCCCTTCATTAAAAACACAATATGGTAAAATGGCCCACATATTAGTTTTAGCTGACATTTGGGGGTGCTATTGGGAAATCGAGAGCTCTTTTGTTTCCCTGAGTCTTTTTGGGTTCCCTTCCTGCTCTGCAGCCTGGAATCTGAAGGTGCTGTGCCCGGTCACCTTCTGTGGTGGCAGTCATGGCCACACTGAGCTCAGAGGCTCTAAGTGACCATGGTGGCCCACTGTGGGTGTGGAACTCTCTTGCTAGAGGACCTCACCCACAGACCCCTTGTCTCTCATTCTTTTCGCGTCAGAGAAGAAACATGGGGAGTCAGAGCAGGAGCTGGGGTTCTGTGACCCATGGGAGCAACGTTGGCAGGCACCTGATGGGCTCTGCCACACTGCTGATATAAAAAGCCATGACGTCATAGGCAGGCCAGTGCCACTTGCTGCCTCGACACCTCTCACTCACTCCACTTATCAGGAGACACCAGACCTTTTGCTGAGCAGCTGAGGGTCCAGGCCATGCTAGCCATGCTTTGCATGTTATTCAGTTGCTGCCTGAATCACCCCAGGGTCATAGGTCACCCTCACTGTCTGCATGTGACTGTCTCAGGAATCACAGTGTCACAGTGACCGCCCGGAGGCCTCACTCCCAGGTCTGTCCCACTGCAAAGCTGAGGGCTGTGACTCTGGTTGTTTGGGCTGGAGGAGACTGGATGGTCCCTTTTGAAACACAGAGGGATCCATTGCCTTGGTGTGTGTGTGGGGGTGGGGGTGTGCTTAAACAGACCCTACCCCCAGGGGAGGAAGGAGGCAAAATTCCTCCTTGGCAGAACTTCCAGGTGCGAACACAGGGATGGAGTTCCTTCTAGAAGTGGGGTGCAGCCACTTGTATCTGGCAAGGTCTGTGGTCACCCGGAGTTGGCGCAGGTTAAATGCTGGCTTCAGGCTGCCACTCCAGCGTGTGAGGGGTGATTTGTCTATTCCCACCTGTGGAGATTGCTGGGCTTGCTCTGAGGTACACACATTTGCCCACACATAAAACCAATTACTGAAGATTACCCCCATTTTCCTGGGCCCGTTTGGCACCTTTCTTTTCTACTCCTGCTCAGTGTGGAAATTGACAGGCAATGGGGTAACATGGAGGGGACAGCATGGGGTACAGAGGACAGTGGGGGGTGCGGGAGGCTCTGATTGGGTCCTCAGCATCCTGACTCCAGGCGGTGGGGTGCCACGTTGTCCTGTGGCGGTGCCTGCAGAGGGCCAGCCAGTCACCTTCCTAAGCCTCTAGCAGCGGTTCTAAACCCATGGGTCATGACCCCTTTGGGGTCACAGATCAGATATTTACATTCACAACAGTAACAGAATTAGTCATGATGTAGCAATGAAATAATTTTATGGTGGGGGGGTCACCACAATGTGAGGAACTGTGTTAAAGAGTCACAGTGTTAGGAAGGTTGAGAACCACTGCCTTCCTCCTCTGGTCCTTGCTCAGGGGTCTTGAGTTTGGGTGGGGCCGTGTATGGGATTCACATAGTTCACTCCCTCCTTCATCTCTCTCAACCCCTACTAGCTAGACTTCCTGTGGAAGCAGTGCTGGTCTGAGGACCGAAGAGCTGGCTCATAGTTGAAGCTACAGAATCCAAGGCTTTCTCAGCCAGAAGGACATCATTCTCTTTCTCTTTTTGCTTTGTCTCTCATGTTTTGAAACTCTGTTACAAAAACAAGCCTCAGTTGTTGAAACCCTTCTGACAAGGGCTTTGGGGACAGATGCATATGATCTAGCCAAAGGGGCTGGAGATGGCTTCCATCTTGTCTTCAACTGTGGTGAGCAGCTACCTGATGCTAGGTCACCCACAACTTCAAAGAGGCTTAACAACCATGGTCAGCAAGTGGGTGTATGGAGTCAGTAAGACCCTTCATTCCATGATACTGTCCTCTCTTCCCAACTCCTCCAACCGTTTGTTCTGCTCAAAGGCCAGTGAAAACCCTGGTGTGGCAAGGAATGCCTATAGTTCCAACCTTGGGGAGGTGGATAGAGGAATCTTAGAAGTTCAAGGTCATCCTCAGCTACATGGTGAGTATGAGGCTAGCCCAGGGGTTCTCTGCTCTCCTGCAACTGGTTGCTTTTGCTCTGTGGATGAAGAGAGAATGGGTGCAGCCCCTCGGGGAACACCAGTACTTAAGGCACATATAGAGAAGGAAGCCTGGAGAGACTGAGCAAGGGCAGGAGGAGGGAGCAGGGGCTGGGTGAGGAGGGCCGCAGGAGGAGGCAGCAGGGGCATTGTGGGGAGATACCCAGAGGTCAGAACCAGGGCAGACAGACTCATCAGTGCTGGTGTGAAGACTTTCCTAGGCTTGTGGTCTGGACTTGGAGGAGGCTCCCCGACACAGAACAGGCTGTGCTGTTTGCTTTCCCGTCCTCTGTGGGCTCAACAGAGCCGCAGGGAAGCGCTTACATGCTCTGGTCCGCGGGTGCACAGCTTGCAGAATTACAAGGGTCAGAAGCATCAATCCACCTGTTCCGCTTAGACTGCAAAGGAGCCGGGATGGGGAGTAACAAGGAGTATGATTTATACCTTGATAACTTAAGTGAAATAAATTGATAGTTTCGCATGGGGAAAAAAATGACCACGTCTATTCCCACAGACTCTAAATGCTATTCCGGTTAGAAATTTCAGCAAACGGGACAAAGATAAAATCAGCTGGTCATTAATACATCGTTTAACCCCTCTGAGAGGCTGTGAACACAGCCTTGCTTCAGGCCTTTCTGCATGATTTACCCTTAGCTCTATTCCTCTCAAGCTAAGACTCACAGCTCTGAAGCAGTGTGTGCTAAGAACAGGCAGGGGAAGGTGGAGGACCTAGCCACACCCAGGCCACCCAGAGTCCTGCATGGACCCTCTCTCATTCCCAGGTGGCCAAGGACACTGAGCCACACCCAGACCGCCTAGTGGATTCCTGCATGACCAAAATGTGTACTCCTGGGTCCTACACCTTTGCCAGGTGATCTCTGTCACCACACAGCCCATTACGCTATAGTTACTTGCTTATTTGACTCTACATTTGTGGGTTTGTAGAAAGAACCCCTTTCTCATGTCTGACCGCCAGAGGGTTCACTACTTTGGGTAGTGAACACACAGGAAGACTAAGCCGTTTTGTTTGTTATGATGCATGATGCTGAGGACTGAACTCTGGACTTCACACTTTCTAGGAGAGCATTCCACCACCGAGCTGTATACCCACCAGGGTCACCCTAAGTTGCCCAGGCTAGCCTTGAACTCATTCTGTGGCCCAGGCTGGTCTTGAACCTGTGACTTTTCTACCTCAGCCTTCTAAGTTCTAGAATTACATACCTGCACCACTAAGCCAAAGTAACTGCTTTTTTAAAAAATGAAACAGAAGATTCAAGCAAATCTTACAGTAGTATTAGGATTCAGTAATCAAGACTCCTTAAGCATTAACTAAACACAGACACTACCTTCCCCATGGGGTAAGTCAGTCTTATGGAAACAGATGAGGTCGGCTCCAGCCTTAACACAGGCTTTAAAAGATCAACTCACTGGTCCAATCCAAGGTGGTACAGCTGGTAAGTAGCAGAACTGAGGTTTGAACTGAGCTGGCTGGAGCAGAGTCCTAACTGAAGGGCATGATCCTCAGCTCTGAAGCCTGAGTGGGAACCAAGCTGCTGGGCTCCAATGCCTTTGTTCTCAGTTCCAAGTAATCCTTGGACCCTAAAACAAGCTGCTTATGCTGTCCATCTTCAAGTGTCTCCCCTGTGCTGGGTCGTTTTATGTCAATTTGACACAAGCTAAAGTCATCTGGGAGGAGGGAACCTCAATTAAGAAAATGCCTCCATAAGATCAGGCTGTATACAAACCTGTAGGGTATTTTCTTAATTAGTGATTGATGAGGGAGGGCCCAGCCCATGGTGGATGGTGCCATCCCTGGGCTGGTGGTACTAGATTCTACAAGAAAGCAGGCTGAGCAAGCCGTGGGAAGTAAGCCAGTAAGCAGCACTCTTCCATGGTCTCTGCATCAGCTCCTGCCTCCAGGTTCCTGCCCTGTTTTGAGTTCCTGTCCTGACTTTGTTCAATGATGAACAGAGGTATAGAAATGTAGGCCAACTAAACCCCCAACTTGCTTTTTGGTCATGGTGTTTCCTAGAAGTCATAGAAACCCTAATTAAGACAGCCTTCATTTGCTGAAGATGGGCATTCATCTTCCAATGGGTACTGTGAAGTCACCTAGGGTGGCCATTGGGAAGGACTCTCCCAGCAGAGGAAGTGTGACCCAGAAGCTGGCTTAGAACATTGGGCTATGGCACAGCCCCCTAAGAGAGTGAGTCGCCCACCCAGACAGCCTTGTTTAGGCTATTGTACTCTGTCTTAAAATTGCCACTGAGATGTGGAGGGAGATAAGCTGTGGTGTGCCATCTGTGTTACCTAGCGCTGTAAAGGACAATGAGAACCCCAAGCCGTGAGTCCAGCAATCCCTCAGCTGTAATTGAGAAGTCAGTCTCTTTGTCGTCTGTCTGTCTGTTTCTTCCCTCTCACTCCCTCTCTGCCCCTCCCTCTTTTCTTCCTCTTCTGGGCCTCTCTTACACACACTCAAAACAAAAGACTACCCGCAGGCCTCTGCGAAGTCCTCAGTGTTGGATGGCAAAAGCTTTGCACGTTCAAACATCTTGAGCCTTTGTTTCCTCGTGGACCTCAGTGTCCCAAGTTCCAGAGCAAAGTTGCTCTGATGCTCGGGGCTCCAGAGCGTCTCTGAGTTGCTCACAAGTAGAGCATTTTATATAAACTGGGAGGAAAACGCTCGGGCTCTGTTTTTCTTCCATAGGATGGAGAAATTTCTTTTGGCTTGCTTGAACTCTCCCTGCTAGATCCAATGGGGGAAAACGACTTCTAGATTCAAAGATAGTGACAGAGCCTCACTCAGCACCTCCTGCAGCGGCCATGCCGACCAACCCCGCGTTTGAAGGACGCATCACCCTCCCACAGTTCTGAGAGAGACGTCTCTTGTCCCCTTTCTCTTTCTCTGCCCTGCTGTGAGGGCTGGGGCAGATTTTGGTTCACATGAAAGTGCACAGTGTTAACTAGGTGACATATGGGTGGGGGGACACTCCTGCTTGTCCACTGCAGCCAGGGGGGCCGTTTCCATAGAGATAAGAAGCAGAAGTACTCATGCAGCCTAATTGGTATGCATCCCAGGTTCGCGTTCATTGTGCCTGTACTAATGACAGGGTTGTCTCAATAATAAGGATGGTGCACACTGGAAAAATTCGCTGCCTTCGTATATTTTTCCCTGGCAGAGAACTACTTAGAGACCGTAGTCAGTAAGAAGAGTGACTGGCAGGCTTAAGGGGCTGCTTAGCAGCATATGGGGAAGGCTGGTGCTCCGTGCCACGTGCATATGCTGCCATTAAACTCCAGCTTGGCGCTTTGTGTGCTCCTGGTCGCATGCCAGGAGGCCCACCTGCTGCAAGAATACTTATAAAGCCCAACTCAAAAGTGATTGAAAAGCTCCTAGAATAAACTGTAATAACACAGTAACACAGTGCCTCACAGATGGGACATAATTGCGAGCTAAAGTGTACAGCCTCTGCGGTAATGAAAACACGGGCCATTAAATTAAAATCACGAGGGAAAAAACGATAAAAGTCTGTTGATTTTTTTTTTTTAGTTTTATTGCAAAAACTTCAATTTTCCTGCCCTCATTAATCAAATACCATAAAACTATAGTGTCACTTTGTTCTGGGGGAGATGCAGGCAATTAGAATGATGAGTGTTGATTAAAATGATGTAACTTTGGTGGTTTGCTGGCAGAGATATGTTAGGCCCTCTGTAACTGGAGCCTGGGGCTTCTGACACACATCCGTCCGCTGGCAGACACAGCGCCTCTGGAATCTGCTGGGATGTCTTCTTGAGGCAGAGGCCATGCAGGCAGAAGAGCTTGGCTCTGTTTGCAATATCAATACATTTAAGGAGTAAATGCTTTCTCCCTCCTCAGCCACTCTTTTTCTGATATATTAGTGATTTCTCTCTTTCTCTTTTTATAATTGAGAGACTCACTAAGCTATGTAAACACAGGAACTCCCAGAGCCTCATCAATGCCATTGTAATTAGTGGTGGGCCAGGCTTGGAGCTGCAGGCTGGCACCGGGGCAGGCTGAATGGGCTCGGCAGGGCTCCGAGACGTCGCCCCTCAGCCGCCAGCGGGCCCCCCAAGCATCATTGTTCTGCTCCTGTCTGTGGGTGGGCCCTCGAGGAGAAAGAAACATTTGTCACGGCTGTACCCAAGTAAACAGCCTTGAAAAGACTTTCTTCATTTCTGATTGTGTGTTTCTTCGCTGCTCCTCAGGGCAAAGTGGGCTGATTCCCACCCATTTAAAGAAGGAAAGAGCAGGAGGCAGTGTACCCACCCTCAGAACAGACAGAGACAGGTGGTGGCTTCTTGTCTCCCCCCCCCCCCCCCAGGACAGACTCTGACAGCTGCAGTGTCTTTCCTGTCCCTTCACCTTTGTGGCAGAGGGCACCTGGGCTGTTTCTCTGAGCGTGCGTGAGTGTCTCTTGCTCTGAGGAGGGTCTTGGCAGTCACTAGAGGTGCTAAGGAAGCATTCGCCACAGTGCCTGCCACTCCACAGGCTGCCTGGCTGCACAGCCTCCGACAGAGCCACATCCTGCAGCTGCGGGGGTGCTGGGGGACAACAGTGGGGGGTGGGCTGAGAAATCATAAACAGAAGAGCGCTACTGACATGGTCAGAGCAGACCAGCGGGCCTGCGAGGCCAGGGCAGGCGAGGATGACAGACTCACGGGAGGGGAGGGGGAAGACATTGTGGGCAAGGCTGACTCAAGCCTTTTTCAGGGACAGGGACAGACTATGGGATCATTTTTTTTTTTTTAAAGAACGAGTCATTTCTGAGTGGGCAGATGACGGGTCATGTGGGCCCACACTCGGTCATGGGCAGCTATGGTGGCCCAGGGGCAATGGAAGAGCCAGGCCTAAGTGCTGACCAACCCATAGGTCCCAAGTGGACCAGCTTGAATCAGCTCAGTTTACCATGTCATAGGCTGTTCTTCCCATGAAGGACCAGGTAGGGCCTTCATCTCTTTTCACATGACTTTTTCACAGTGATGACTTCATGGCTGATCTGCGGGAACCTTCAGGGTTTACCTAGCCTGGGGCAATGGTGCTGAGGATACATAGTAACACTTCCCAAATGTTGGGTTGTGTTCTAGGCTCTTTCCAGACCATCAGCACCCCAGTTGTCTATTCCATGGTGAAGGTGGCTAGGGCCAAATGCCCCTACTATGGCCAACCAGCTCCTACTGAGTGGTCAGCTGAGTGGTCATGGCCAACAGTGAGAATGCAGTGGACTCTAGTGGGCCACGTTCTAGTTGGAGTGGAATGTGGGAAAGGGACCTGGCTCTGGCACACTCGTGAACTGGAGGTGATGTGCTTGTCACTTGTACTCTGTAGAGTAGAGCCGTCGAGCCACGTTGGCTACAAGGAGAAGTGGGAACACCAGAGGATCACTTCAGCTGTCTGCTGGGACGCTGTGGCTGGTTGTTGAATGCACTGTGTCGTCTGCCACGAAGAGAAATGTGGCCAAGTACAATATCTCCAAATGCTCAACATGGCACACATTGGGTTGAAGCAAAGAAGGACAAAGCCATGGTTATGGTGCTTCAACTCATTCGCTGAACGTGTAGACAGTGTCCTCCTTGGCTTAGATCTCACGTTAAGTCCCCCTTTTCCCTCTGACATTTGGGAAAGCGATTTGGAAACCAATGGGCGCTGCCGAAGTGAGGAAGCATAATTGTCCTGGCCTGTCGTGGTCCGAAAGAAGGGATGGATGAGTCATGGCCACGAGTGATTTTAGGATACTTGGGACCACATGAGTGTAACTTATGTTTTTATTCCTGGGTGGGTTCACTGTGTGGCCTGATTGTAGAACTACTTACTGACTGTCACTCCTACCTGAAATTCCACCCAAAAAGCCAGGACTAGAGTGGTACATACGAGTCACTTAAGCTGTGTGAAAGTGCACAGTGCTGGGAGCTCGCACACCTGAGTTCTCCCGAGCTGTGCAGTTTTTGCTTGGGGTAAGTTTAGGAATATTCCTCATAAACTCTTTGTTAGAATGTCTTTCTCATATCTAAGAGTCTCATGTTCTACTGGCTGAACTAGCAGGGCACCCGGTCTTCTTAATTAAAAATCAAGCATTTGTGACTGGTCTGAGGAGCACCCCGACATGCGGGTGGAGGTGGGGATACATGAGGCTCCCTTCCACGGTGGTGAGAACACAGTCATTTCATGCATGAACTTTCCTTGCTCTGGGGGCTAACAGCTGGCTTAATCACTCGTTCCATTCCCCTGTCTGTTTTCCTTTTAATCCCAAAGCCCAGTTGTAGACGGCATATTCGTTTTGCTGCTCACTAGCTAATGGGAGCTGCTGGGATTGAGAGAGTTCGTGAACAAATACGGTCTTCTTCCCTGGTCAGGTGACTCCATCCTTGGTGGCTGAACTCTTTGACTTTCAAGTTTGGCCTGATGCTTTTCTTCTACCTCTACAAGGTATTTAAAAAGGAACATGGCAGTCTCCTCTGCAGTGGGTCCTTCAGAGTCAGAAGGAGGAACTTTCAACTCCCAAGTCAGCAAAGAGCCACAGAGCCTTGAAGAGGTTGGCTTACCAGCCCTGTCAGCTTGCCCTCGAGTGGCAACAAAGACATTGAGAAGGTAGTGGGTTGGGCCTCTGAGCAAGGGACAGCACTGATATTGCCTATCCTCAGGCTTAGGGACCTGTTGCACTTGGAAAGGGCAATTATTGTATCTGGCCATGTAAGCACTCTCTGTATGCTGGTTGGTACTGCCAACTTGAAAGAATTAGAACGATAGGAGACAAGCCTGTGAGGAAGTTTCTAGATTGGGTTAATTAAAGTGGGACAACCCACCCTGAGTACAGCAGCCCCTTTCCGTAAGCTGGGTTCCTGGACCTAATGAAATAAAATGGGGGCCTGGGCATCGGCGTTCATCACACTGACTGTGGATGTGACATGGCCAGCTACCTCTTGCTTCTGCTCCATGCCTTCTATACAATAACGGATTGTACCTTCAAACTGAGAGCCAAAGTAAGCCCTTCCTTAAGTTGATTTTGTTGGGCATTTAATCACAGTATAGGAGAAAAAAAAAGGTAACCACTACACCCTGTCTCCCGAAGTCTAGGTCACGGCAAAAAACCTGAAGGGCAAAATTACCTCCTTGTGTTCTACGCCCCTGGGGGACGAACGGTCCCCCACGGTTTGGAAATGGGGTCTCCTCTCCACTCAGGTCCTCTCAGCTCTGCTTGGGATCTACCCAGTCACAAATTCGCATACAATTTGGAGTCCTTGATTTTAATCCCTAGGAGGTAAACTTCCTGGTGGAAGTCAATCTGTAGGGGCCCCGGGTGGGTTCACAGGATAGCAATGACTTATGTGACTACGCTGCCTTGTTCTCTGATGCTCATGACTCTCTGGTCACCATAGAAGGGACAGCGAGAGCCCTGCCCTTGGTTCACAGCTGGGTCTGTTTGGAGAGACGGTGTGAGGGCTTCAGCAGACATCATTAATTCTTTCAGAGTGTTTCTACTCACTGTGGCTCGCCAGACCACCTTTAACTTTGGCAATTTAGCAAGATGCCAGCCGTGGCTGCAGCAAGGCCAGGGCCCCTTGCAGTGGGGTAGGGAGGCTACCCTCACCGTTTGTGGAAGGGCCTTTGACTATAGAAAGAGTCTTCTCTGGTCGTCCAGTGTCTGTGCTACCTACATTGACGGTGAGCCTTCCTACCTCAATTAACGCTTTGGAAACTTCCTTACGGATGCGTCCAGAGGTTTCCTGGATCTTACTCTTTAGACCAGGCTGGCCTCGAACTTACAAAGATCCGCCTGGCTCTGCCTCCCAAGTGCTGGGATTAAAGGCGTGTGGACTCACATTGGTTGACTCTGGCAGTCAATATTAAGCATCACAGGTACTCCCCTTCCTGCTCCATTCTTGACTTTTACTTGACATCTTGATCCCTCCCTCAACACAGACCGGTGTCCAGAATGGCCCAAGCCAAGAGGCTTCTCCATCTCTTGGCTCCAGCAAACTCTGTAGTTCTGAAACCCTACGATCTGAGATTGTAGACCATAGGCAGCACCCCCAAGGCTGAGTTTTTGTTGTGTTCTCTGCCATTACCAAAACACAACCCCAGAACTCAATCCCCCAGATTTCTCTGGATCATATGGAGCTGCCAATGTGCCTGGAATGAAGGGGTCCCCTTGACAGTGGCAGGGAGACTGGGCAGAAGAAATGGAGTGACCTTGAAGGGATTGAGTAAGTTGGAAGGGGTCTGTGCCCGCAGACAGCCCAGGGAGCCTGAGGAACAGTGACCATGTGGAGGGACATGGAAAGACTGGAAAGAGACAGCACCTTTCACTTCCAGGCACCTTGGGGAAGGGTGGGGTCCTCTCCTGAGGGTGAGGAACAGCCATGGATCAGGCATCTTTTCTGGATTCTAGGAAGCCTCTGTGTGCTGATGGGATGGTGCTCGTGGCCCCCACAGCCTCCTATCCCCTGCAGCTCCTAGGGCCGAACAGTGGTTTATTTTCTTTCTTGGCTTCGGTTACACTTCCAACCACAACATGAGCTCCCTCCATCGCAACTCTGGCAATTAGTGTGCACAGGAGAAAGTCGCAGGGTGGCTTGGGCAGGCCTTTCTGTGGTGCTCAGCCCGGGGTGGGGGCCTCTTTCTCTCCAGCAAGACACAAGCCTGAATGGGGAATGTCATTAGGCCCCATTCCTCCAGTACCGTTTCTCTTTAGAATAACAAAAACACATCAGTGGTAAGTTTCAGTGTTATTTTTAATAAAAGAAAACCCTTTAATTTACATATATTTAAGGCTAAGTAAATGAAAATGCATTATGTTACCACTGTTCCCTGGGATAATGAGCCCGGAGGATTCGGAGCAGCGATTTGCTTTCAAGCCTCGCACACCCCCAGCTCAAGCTTGCTGCTGGCGTGAGGGAGGGATGTGAGGCCACACCAAGACGCTTTATGAGCTGAGCTTGCTGTGCCTCAGTTGCAGACTTTGGAGAACCAGTGGCTTCTGCGCCAAGCAACTATCCAGGCCCAGGCCAGAGCTTGTCTGCGGGATCAGCGCCTACAGCAGGGTGAGCTGCGCAGTATGGGTGGCACACCTGCTCCTCTAGATGAAGGCTTCCATGCCACCTTTGTGCGGCCTAGGAACAGGGCTCAGGGAACAAAGAGATCATGCATGTATACACACGTGCATGCACATGTTCACACATGTACATGCACACATATGTATTCTCACTTATGCAGTACCTAAACATGTTTATGTGACCACACTTACATACATAAATAGGTCCATAATTCTATATTCATATGCACATGTATGTGTGATTATGTGTCCCCGCTTATACAATACCCAAACGCAACAGTGCTGGTACACTTACATACACATATTTGTGTACACACATGTACCCACTTATGTGATACCCAGTTATATACACACCTGTTCACACGTACACGTTCACATGCACATATGCCACTTTGTGATACCCCAATATAGTTGTATGTACATGCATGCGCACTGTTACATGAACATATGTGTATGTTGACATGCATGAATTTACACTCATGCAGGGACATACTCACATATTCACACTTCGTGTGTCCGCTTATGCCAAACACACTTATGTATACACATGTACACGATTATGCACTCCATTTCTTTGTTCTATTTTGTGAATTTTATGAATGAAAGTGTCTTCCAGAGTTCATCTGGGATCTGGCACTCCTGTCCTTTTGCAGCTCACTTGATGTGCGGGGGCTTGAATGTCACCCAAGGCAGGAGGGTCACACTTGTAGCATCGGCTAAGCCCATGGCCCCATGGGGGAGGAGTGTGGGTGTTAGCAGGAATCAGTGACTTCCTTCACCGGTACGTGATGGGCTCTTCATGGGGTCCTTGCCTCACCTCTGTGATTATGGAGTTCCCCTCCTCATGCCCTTCAGCCCACCTGCCTTTATTCTGTCACACGGTGCGGCTGGACAGGTGACAAGGCCACCAGAGCTCCCTCAGGGCGTCACTGGGGTTTCCCTGATTATCTCTAGTCGAGGTCCCTCTGCAGAGGGCCATAACCGCCAACACAGACCAACTGTCCAGCGCCTGTACGCTGCGGCAAAGGACCAGCCCTGTGGGAGCGCTGAGTCCTGAGGAAGCGGCCACAGCTCTCAGAGAAGCAGATTTCCTCCAGACTCCCGGAGCAGGGCTGAGGAGGTCCGGGAGCGAGCTTGACTTCCCTGCCTCTGCAAGGACGTGCTCTTTTCTCTCTGTGTCTGTTTTCTCCAGGTCATCCGGTGACTTGAAAAGGAGCAAGATAAGGGTATTGTGTGGCTGACAAGGTTCCGATGATACTGTCTGTGAGGAGGTGGGAGGGAGTCTGGCCTCTGAACCTGCCAGTGGTCAGGGAGAACACCCCACACTTCTGCCCCGGGGTTACTCACTATAAGACACCTGGGGGTGGGAGCTGGGATTTTTCTTCAACTCTGATCTTTTTACTCTTGAGGTGGTAAAAATGCCACTTGGTCAGGACCCTGTTTTCCAGCTCAGTGGTGATAATCTTAGCACAAATGCCATCTGTCTCTGTGCAAGAGCACTGTCCTGGCACATGAATTACATTTTGGCTGCAAATTATGAATTGGACTGGTGAAGTCCAGTCCTGTTTCCAAAGGCCTGTTACCCTCAGATATTCATGAGGTGTGGTTGTCCACCGCAGCATCTCTCTGGGAGATGTGGTTGTCTCCTCAGTAGCTCTCTGGGAAGTGGGATGCACTGAGTTAAGATGAGCAGCATGCATGCCTGCTCACACGGCCAGCTTGGCATGCTGTTTTGTTTGGAATCATGTACAGACATTTACTAAACAGCATATGGCAGCAAGCTGCTGCCTTTGTGCCTACGTGGGAACCACAGCAGCTCTGTGGTCCAGAGAGCTTGAATTGTGGCTTTATGGAGACGATCTTGAACCGCGATGCTCGGAATCCAACCTGTGGACGGCATTACGTGTTTACATGGAGAGGTCAGGAGGGAGCACAAATTTCTGTTGAAACAGCTCATACAGGGACAAGTTCCTTTAGCGGAGGTGATATATCTGATTTCTTCATGTTTCTGAAACAGACCAAGTTGGATGTGGCTTGTTTTAATAGCTGGCTTGCAACAAGACAGTGCAGACCTGTGAGTTCAGACCCCATGGCTGGCAGTCCTGTCTTCCTTTGGGAGAGCTGGGTCTTTGGCTTTAACTGTGCATTTGGTCTCTGGTTGCACATGCCCATGATAAATGTATTATTTGCTTTTCTGTTGCTGTGATAAAACACTATGAGCGAAGCAATTTATAGAAGGAAGAGTTTATTTGGGCTCATGATTACAGAGGGTGAGAGTCCGCGATGGGGGTGGGGACGGGAAGGCCATGGCGGCAGGAGCAGGAAGCTGAGGGCCCCACGTTTTGAGCTGCAATCCATGAAGTGGAAAGAGGAAACTGGAATGGTGCAGCTATGGGCTCTCACAGCTCGCTGGCAGTGACATCCTTCCTCCAACAGGCCATACCGTCTAAACCTTTCCAGGTAGTGCCATATGCCAGGAACCAGGTCCTCAAATAACCAAGACTACAGGGGTGGGGTACAACTCATTTACACCCCCACAATAAGCCCAGCAGGCACACTATTCTGAGCTTTACAGTGCTTGGGTACTGGGGATGACCCTTTACCTTTTCGTCTGTGACTTCTGGAACGTTAGCTCCTGTTTCTGACTTGGAAGCTGGCCTTCTCCCCACCCACCACCCACGCATACTCTGGAGGGAGCCATGCATCAGAGAAAGTGCAGAGGGAGTCACACAGGAAAAGCACGCCTTTGGTCCCAGCACCGGGTTCTCCTCCTGTGTGTACCGAGGACTCAGGAGTGGGGGGAGGGGATGTAGAAGAAGACGCTGCAGATCATGAGAGGTGGTATTGACTCAGGTCCCTTTCCTTAGAAGTCCTCCTGATGTTTGTTATGAATTCCCCACGGAAGGCCAGTTCACCCGCGGACTGCAAGCCCGGTGAGGATGGAGGTATTTGTCTTTTTGTCATGGCCCTTACAGGGTAGCTCAGCATCTGCACCCAGTGCCTGCTGCAGAGAGAAGGGCTGATGGCAGTGTGGTTACAGAGCACTCTTCTGTGAATTTCCCGGGGACCAGCGGGTAACGGTGTTAAAGGATACACCGGGATGTGGCTCTCAGGGATAGAGCACTTGCCTTGCATGCACAAGGCCCTGAGTCCAATCCCCAGCACGGAAGTGAGGAGAAAGGGTCGACGGTCCTCCAGGAGGGCTCATCTCTTCGTAGTTTGCATTTTGAAGCGGTTTTTCACAGGACAATTTCGCTTTACTATGAGGGGAATTATCACATTAGCGATTTGTATAGCCGTTTTCCCTAGACCCAAGACAAAGCGTTCATGTAAAGACATTCTTTAGGTTCCATAAAGGGTAACGTTCTGGAAGAGCTAGCCTGGCTCAGTGATGAGCCCCCCACTCACTTCCCCTGGGGGACCTCATAGCTGTCGGAAGCGCAATGGAACTGTCAAAAGCACATGAAGTCAGCTGTGCAAACGGGGGAACAGAAGTCACGGCTCCCTTTGTTCTGTGACAGCAGGAAAATCTTAAACTTTTCATCAAAGAGGAAATAAAATTCCAACACTTGCACACCTAAGTAGCGGGGTTCGCCCCTCCCTGCTCCTCACCACCAACACAGAGCGAGCTTGCCAACCAACCGCCCTACGTCAAGATGGCCGCCATGGACCTCATCTTGCCTTTTTCTCCTTGCTCTTCTGGGCTCTGCCTGGGCCTCACACACAGGAGCCCTGATTCCAGATAGAAACCCATGTCAGCTTCACAAAGGGGCTAGAGGAGCAGCCATGAGGACTGAGGCTGTGGCTAGGAGTCTGACAGTTCAACTCTCCATCCTTCCCTTGCCAACCCTTTTCTAGGTCCTCACAGAGGGTGGCGGCTCTTCTTGGGTATCCATCTGTGTGCCATGCTGGGAGGATAGAGAAGAGTGAATGGGGGTCTTATCTTCACTGGTCTTCAGCAGCCCCGGGAGTTTTCAAAGGGCAATGGCTTTGCCAAGAGCCCCAGCTCCCTGCAAACCCTCTGGTGTTTCCTCTGGTGTTGAACTGTGGCACTAAGCAGTCGGCATGTGTTCCAGCACCAGTCCGGGGGCCAGAACCCGAGCGCGGCCCCTGGGAGTTCTATGGTGGCATCTCCTTGCCGTTTGGGTGTGTCTGAAATCCATACAAAGATCAGGAGAGCCACAGAGCTGCTGGGGGACACCCCGCACACATGTCTTCATCTTACAGGTGCTTTCAACAGCCAAACAGTACGGCAGGGGCTGGCAGCCCGGGCGGGCAGCGGGCGTGGAGGAGTGGCCAGCCACAGTATCTGTGGTCACCTGCTCTGTCCCCAGGTCTGGATAAGAAGCACAGAACAGACCCAGTGGGAAGCAGAGACTAGCTCAAGGAAGGAGGAATGTTCTAGAACACAGGCTGAGACAGAAGACCCGGGAACATTGGGGTTCCCCCTTCTGTTCCTAGAAAAGGAGGCAGGAAGCACAAGCAGGCACACAGACTCCTCCCACTAGGGAGGGGCTTTACAAGAGGCCAGTCTAGCTGACCTCAGGTCCTTCCTCTCTATGGCCTTGGGCTCAGGGACAAGAC
>CABHPH010155303.1:0-39283 GCA_902168325.1 Peromyscus nudipes | reverse complement strand
GTTTCAGTGCTGGAGAGCAAACCCAAGTCATTGCACATGCTATTCACAGGCTCTGCCCCAAAGCTGCATCAATGGCCCCTGAGTTTTTGAACCAGAGTCTCACTGTGCTGTTTGAGGTGGCCTTGAACTCACTATTCTGTCTCAGCCTCCTGAGTGCTGGGACTACAGATTGGACCACCAAGCCCATGCACAATTTTTAAGTAGTTAAAGTGCTGGTTGTGTTTTACTGTTTTGTAGGTATTTGCACTTACTTAACGTTTGAATCTGTTACAAAAGGTGCCCTGGGATACCGGAAATTAAAAATCTTAAGGCCCCAAGATCAAAGGGAAGATATTGATGAGTGGTAAGGGCACCACAACTTCTGGATGGACCTTATAGGAGCCTCCTTACTACAGAGCCCTCACCTATGAAACATGTGCCTGGATGGAGTCCCTTCCTGGTGCAAGACACAGCCATTAGCAAATGTCACCCTGTAGCCCGGTGAGGTAGGTACATATGGTCACTATTCTACAAATGCAAGAGGCTGGGTTCCCCCAATAACTCCCCTTGTACCTTATGTATCAGCATGCCCAGGGGCATAGTCTGTACTCCTCATCCCTTCTGGGAACAGATGTTCTCACAGCCTGGCTAAAGGGTCAAATCTACACAGGTGAAGATGTGTTAAAAACTGTTAGATTTTGTGTTTTCTAATGGTGTGGCAGCTTCCAACTGTGTGCTATTACATGCTTGTCCTTTTTGATCTGGTCTGCTGGATGAAGGCTTTGTTTGGTTTTTATTTTCTGAGATCCAGTCTTGCCCTGTAGCCCAAGCTGGTCAGAACTTGTGGCAATTCTCCTGTCTTAGCTTCCCAAATGTTGGAATTACAAGCGTGCCCCACCACACCCACTTGAATGAGATCTTTGTGAGTTCAGTTGTGATTTCTTAATGAGGCAATCTAAGTCATTTAGCAGGACTGACAGTCATTTTTAAAGAAGCAATTATGTTAGGCAGTAATCCTTTTTAATACATAAATAAAAGAGCTCAGGGATTAGTAAATGTTACAGAATGTTCTTTTGCTCTTTGAATCATGCTGATTTTATTCCAGGGATCACACACACACACACACACACACACACACACACACCCCTAGCGCTTTCCTCTGTTGTTCTCTGAAGTACGCTCTCCAGGTCCTGGCCTCCTGCACCTCCACCCAGGCCTCATGGCATTGCTCTCCTCAAATGAAGTGGAGGTCTTGGAGACCAACGAGGAAGACAGCTCTGAAGTAGGTTCCTTTATTTTCATGAAGAATTAAGTTGAAGCTGTGTAGCTGTCCATTTGGATGGGGGACACAATGGCTCGAGAAAGGCCACACCCTAGGGATGTAAGGGCATTGAAGGAACCCGGATCTTTCATGACAGGAAAATCTGTATCAACGCCTCAACAACCTGTTCCCTGACCTTTTAGAAACATAAGACAAGCCCGGCTGTGGTGGGCTTTGATCCCAGCACTCCAGAAGCAGAGGTAGGCGGATCTCTGTGAGTTCGAGGCCAGCCTGGGCTACAGAGTGAGTTCCAGGAAAGGCTCTAACAGAGAAATCCTGTCTCAAAAAATAAAAATAAATAAATAAAAAATAAAAACATAAAGCAAGAGCCTGATTTTAGAAGCCTTTTATATACATCTTCTTTACATGCACACATGTCTGTATGCTTCCCAGTCTAACTAACGCAAATTCCATTATTTACAAAATAAACGTAACTTGATAGGCCCATGATTCCCCCTCCACTCACTCCTCTGCAACTGCAACAATATATATGTATATGTATATGTATATATGTATTTAAAATTTTATTCTTTTCTCATATATTACAGCCCAACCGCAGTTTCCCCTCCCTCCTCTCCTCCCAGTCCTCCTAACCCCCTCCGCCCCCCAACCCCTGACCAGATCCACTCCTCCTCCGTTTCCCTTCAGAAAAGAGCAGGTCTCCCAGGAATATCAACTGAACACAGCATAGCAAGTTACTGTAAGATTAGGCACAAACCCTCATCTCAAGGCTGGATGAGGCAACTCAGTAGAAGGAAGAGGATCCCCCAAAGCAGGCAAACGAGTCAGAAACAGTCCCCGCTCCCACTGGGAGGAGTCCTACAAGAAGACTAAGTTACACAACCGTAACATACACGTAGAGGGCCTAGCACAGACCCATACAGGCTCCATGATTGTTGCTTCGGTCTCCAGGAGCCCCTATGAGTCCTGGTTAGTTGATTCTGTGAGCCATGGTCACATGATGTGCTCGACCATTCTGACTCCTACGATCCTTCCCCTGCCTCTTCCCTGGGGCTCCCCTGGCTGTTTGGCTGTTTGGTCTCTGCATCTGCTCCCATCAGTTGCTGGAGGAAGCCTCTCTGATGATGATTACATTAGGCTCTGATCTGTGAGTAGAGCAGAATATTGTTAGAAGTCATTTCATTGACTTTTGGGGGGAATGGGGGGGGCTGGTCATGTTTGGTTCTATCCTAGGTCTCTGGGCTATCCAGGCAGTGTCAGGCGCAGACTCTTTCTTGTGACGTGGGCCTCACGTTGGACCAGTCATAGGCTGGCGACTCCCACAAGTTCTGCACCACCCTTTTGCTGTTGTTTGTTTGAATGTTTGTTTCCTAAGACAAGATTTCCTCTGTGCAGCCCTGCCTGCTTTCATGGAACTTGCTCTGTAGACCAGGCTGGCCTCGAACTCAGAGATTGGCCTGCCTCTGCCTCCAGCGTGCTGGGATTAAAGACCCGTGCCACCACTCCCTGGCCAATTAGTAAGATTTAAAAAGTATGGTCAGCCCCAAAACTTAGTGGGCAACATCTTTTTTTTTTTTCTTTTTTTCTCTTTTTGGTTTTTCGAGACAGGGTTTCTCTGTGTAGCTTTGCGCCTTTCCTGGAGCTCGCTTTGGAGACCAGGCTGGCCTCGAACTCACAGAGATCCGCCTGCCTCTGCCTCCCGAGTGCTGGGATTAAAGGTGTGCGCCACCACCGCCCGGCCGGGCAACATCTTTTTTATGTAAAGGAAACTCTGAGTCTTCCATGAGTCCCTATAGGAAGAACAATCGGATTTTAAAGATTTTGTTCTCTGTGTACGTATGTGTGCAACGACAGTGCGATCTTGTGCCTCTATGTGTGTGGGGATTTCAAAGGACAACTGTGTGGACTCACTTCTCTCTCTCCTTGCACCTCCACCACCATCAGTGACACCTTACATGAGCTGCAAGTGTCTTTACCCACTGAGCCATCTCTCCAGCCGCAGAGCATGTGTGTCTGAGGACCAGCTGTGAACTTTCAGCGGGCATCTTCTGCTGTGCTTTTCAAACATGTCCAGGATCACGTCTGACATCCTGTTGAAGATGTTGCTGACTCTTCCAATTAGAAGTGTCATCATTCGCTCCGGTGACGAGGGAAACACCTCAAGTCCCTTTCCTGGTCAACAGATGTTAAAGAAAGCTTCAGAAGACTTCAATACGGGCCTGAAATGTGTGTAAACCATTCAGCTGCCCCTTAAATAGTTTGTAACCTCATTTCTTTATTTGTAAAATTCAATCCTTGTCTAGAATGTCTGAAAGTGCTTGCAATGACACACATTTTATTGTGTTTATCATCACAGTTTGAACTGTATGTTCATATGTCCGTTTTCTCATTTAAGAAATAGCATGAAGGGGGCTCTGTCCAGTATTTCTCCCCAGACTAGTAGCTATAAAAGGGCAGCTGCCAAGTAAGAAGCCACCTGCACTGCAAGAACTGGGCATCCTGTCAGCTTTGCAGAGGGGAAAACTGGATGCTTCTTCAACCTTCCAGTTTCGTGAATAACTCCACAGCCGTCCATAAGCCTTTACCCATTTACAGAGGTTTTTTTTCTTTTTTTTCTTTTTTAAATCCAGACCATAGTCAGTTCTCTGACTCACCCAGACAAGAAAGAAGTCCCCATGGGACAGTCCGAGGCACCACAGAGGGCTCAGTGTTCTCTCTGCGCTCCCGCTCCTCAGTTTCCTCCAGCACACAAAGATGAATGCGGGATGACACTTCTGTCTTGGGTGGCGAACAGCGTGGTCAGAAGCCATGGTGGAGGTTTCGATGAACTGTGTGGGTTTCTCTCAATTCACGTATTACAGACAAGGAATCGGTCTGTTCCCTGTGGCGTCCAGTTCTCCCAGCTGTGTTTCTTGGGAGTTATTAATTAAGTGTCACAAGCACTCACTGAGCTCAAACTGTCCCTCTGAGAAACAGCTGACCTGAGGAGTTTGGGTCACGTTCCTGAGAGAGGAAAATGGAACCAGTACATTGACACCCGACACCTTTCACGAGAGGAGAGCACACTATTTCCCTGGAAATCGACTCCATTCTTTGAAAGTGTAGAACCAGGCTGTCCACGAAAACCTGAGCTATAAGCTCACAGCATCTGTATTGAGAAAAAGAAAGAGAGAGAGCGGTCCACTCTAAAGCATGATTTAACCCAATAGATCAGAAACATCATCTCAACGCATGATCAACGTGCATTTCTTCTTCTCCTCTGTCGCTCTTGTTGCATGTGAGATAAAAGCCAGATCTGTGACATAGGTTCACAATGTGTGTAGCCAACAAAAAGACAACCGGAGCCCAACAGCAGGGCCAGGGGCAGAATTCCAGCTTCTAGTGTCCCTCTGACTCACGCGTCTTGGCCTTCTTCTTACTCCTCTGTCCAGGCTTCTGATGGCCTCGGCTGTTGGAGGTCTGTCTGTGATGTAAAGCTACTCGGGATATCATGAAGTTAGAGCCCACCATGATTCTGTAGTAACCAGATCTCAGATACCTGGCTGGGCTCAAGTTAATGCTAAGTTCAGAATCATTCCACACCCAAACCTTGGGACCTGGAGGCAAGAGGATCAGAGTTCTAGGTTGAGGCCAGCCTGGGATGTCTGAGACTCTCCATTTCCTTTTACTTTCAGCTTAAATCCTGTGCTGTCCCTGTAATTAATCCAAAAGCCTTGTATCAAAACATACACCAGCGACAAGTGACAAACTTGTACCACAGTGAAGACAAAAGCATAAAGAGAATTATGGGACCTCTATCCGGTATTGACGAGCCTCAAGAGCCACAGAATGATTCTTCTACACTGCCGTCAGGAAGATGGAGGGAAACGCCTGCTTAAATACTGCGTCCAGGCATGGGGCACACAGCTCCAATCCCAGCTGGATAGGCAGAGGCAGGAGGGTTTGAAGTTTGAAGTCAACCGGAGCTGCATAGTGGGTTAGGAGCTTGTCTGGGCTACAGAGGGAGACCTAGTCTCAAAAAAGCAGACAAATAAACGAATGATCGCATCGTGTTTCTGTGCCCTACAGCAACCCCTCCTTCCTCTCTTGTTCTCTCCTTACTTGATGCTATTTCTGGGTGGCAAGCCTGGGAATGCACGAAGGTGCTAAATGAGAAGCAACCATTTACAGGGAAGCCGTCACTTCCCTCGTTCCGTAGAAAGCTCCCGTTGGCAGCCGGACTCGGAAGGTATCATCCTCTAGCCCTTAGGGCTGCTTCCTCATTATTTCCTGCAATTCTACCTATTAAAGCACCATTTGGATGTGCTATGAATTCTCCCTTAATGCTTGACCGTACTCTTTGTGAGACTGGATTTCATTAGCCTCCTCTCTTCCCATTTTCCTAAACAGTTTAAATCTCTAGTGATCCGGCCCGTTCCTGGAATGTGGCAACTGATACGCTTTCATCACAGCTCCATCTGTAAACGTAGCTTCCTCCCGGAGGACACAATGGGCCGATTCTCTCTCTGTGTGAAAGGTGCTAATATGGGACAGAAGAGAGGCACAGAGAGGACATCGGGCTTCTCTGAGGGGTCGCTATGACCTGAGGGTGGGGGTGGGGCTTGGCCCCGCCCGGCTCTTCCTGGCTCTGGCTACTCTTGGAGTTGTGAGGAGGGAGGCAGTTTTCACGTTCATAGATAGTTTTCTCCGAAGTCCAGCCTCTCCCCTGCTGTATATGGGCATCGGCCCTGGCTGGAGTTTCTTTTCTGTTCCCAGTACTAGGGAGGAGGAAGGCTTCCACTGCAGGATGAAATGGGCGGTGATGTAGGGATTCTCTCCCTTCACTTGCCCTCCGAGCTGTCCCGTGCACCCCTCCCTCCTCTTCCCTCCTCAACAGAATTCTCCTGGCTTTCATCACAGCTGATTTTGACCTGGCCACGTTGCTGGCGGTGGCCTGTTGCTGTGGGCTAATGCTTTTGTCCTCGGTGTCACAAGCCGAGCATTTCACCCATGCTCAGCCTCAGTCACTTGGGTTTACGTTTGACCCCAGTGGTGGAGTCTGTCCAATGGCAGGATGGCAAACTGGAATTCCAGATAAAGCCAGGCTCTGAGGAAACTCAGCAGACAATTGTGTGAAAGCGTAAGAAATACATAGAGAGAGGTGTGGATGGAGACACCCGGACAGGGAGACCAGAAGAGGTACTGAGTCCGTGTGATGAGTAACTTGATTGGCATTAGGGGCAAAAATGAGGCAGATGCCATGACAGGTACTCTGAGGATGAAGAAAGGGGAGATGATTAGCTGGCTGACCCTCAGACCACTGAACAAGGAGTCAGACAGGTAGCTCAGCATTTAAGAGAGGGCTCGAAGTCCGGAGCTCACCAGGGCATTCTGTTCTTCCAGATGACTGGAGTTTGGTTTCCAGCACTGGAGTGGCTCACAACCATTGCAACTCCAGCTCCCAGGAATCTTGCACTCTCTTCTGGCCTCAGTGGGTGGCCTCTCACCTCTTTCCCAGTAGATGTTAAGAGTGAAGCTCTTTCCAGTATTGGCTGGAGGACAGAGGGTTCAAGGCCAACCTGGTCTACAAAGCTCCTGACTGAGAAAGAAAAGGGAGACCCTAGAGGGCATTGTCTGGGTTTGGATTCCTGCTGCAGCATTTAGCTGCATGGTCTTGAACAGCTTGAGTATATCCTTTGTGCCTCAGTTTCCCCACCTACAAAATGCAGATAATAATAGTGCCCAGCCCAGTGAGTCGTCAGGAGGATTACATGAGACAGCACATTTACTTGACAAGCAGTATTTAGAAATCCACATACCCTATTTCTTGATTACTAATAGCCTACCTTTACAATTTATCAAAATAGCTCGTGGCTCATGATGAATTGGCTCATCAGTCATGCTCACTGAGCTGGAGCAGAGTTTGATCCAAAGCAGCTGGAGTGATGGGCATGGGCCTTGGCACTGATGAGCAGAAACGGACAGAGAAAAGGGGCCTGGGTTTGGACAATGGGGCAGTGACAGGAGCCTAGAGGAGCGGGCAGCACTCTAACAGGGAGGAGCACAGGGTGAGGGAGGTGCCGAGGCTGTCCCGCTCTGCAGGCACTGGCCCACGTGTCCAGAGTTCTGAGGGGAAATGCCACAGTTCCGGGGAAGTCAGATCACCCACTCACCACCCCCTCCACAGGCCAGGCAGGAGGAGCTCAGCCACTCCTGTTCTCACTGGCCACGAGAGTAGACGAGATCACCAGTGGCCCCTGAGGAGCGGAAGAGCGAGCCACCGTGGGCAGCATCTCCGGTAGTCTGGGGGCCTGCTCTCTGCCGTTCTCACTCTGCCGTTCTCAAGAGGACAGGGGCGGAAGAGCGACCCAGCAATGGCTGGGCTTCCCAAGAACTTCTGAGAACAAGGCTGCCACAGACTTTGGTCTACGTGCTTCCAGAAGGGCTTTCCCAGAGAAGTGCTGACCCCAGCCCTCTGGATGAATGAAAAAAGAGAGTTCCTCTCCAGTTAAGTATATCAACTCTGTCACGGTGACAGGATCTAATCCACCCTTTGCTCTTGTTCCTAGTGACTCTACAACGATCCTTCTAGGTGGGTTTGTCTGTTATCCTAGCACCTATGAAGACAATCTCCTCAAATGTAGTCCATTGTCCTTGGGCATGCTCTTACAGCTAATGCTCAGGGTTAATTTTAAATATGTAAAATCAAATGTCCCATCTCCTACTTCCTATTGTCTTCCTCACACATTTAAGACTGTTGAGATGGCTCAGCGGGTAAAGACACCTGAGTTTGATCTCCAGAACTCCTATAAAGGTGAAAGGAGAGAACTGACTCCACAGACTTGTACTTTACCCTACACACACATATACACATACCGCAGCACGCACTCTCACACACACATCATGTACACACACAATAATAATAATTGAAATGATAGCTTTTTAAAAATAAGAAACTTTATTATTCCAACAACAAAGCTGCTGGAATACTTCGGGTTTAAATGATTTTACAATACTATGTGATGCAGCAGTGAAAAAAGACTTGGATTATTTGTTAGATTGTTTTTTGAGACAAAGTCTCACTATGTAGCCCTGGCTGTCCGGGAACTCAGATTGTTTTTTGAGACAAAGTCTCACTATGTAGCCCTGGCTGTCTGGGAACTCGCTCTGTAGACCAGGCTGTCCGGGAACTCACAGAGATCCACTTGTCTCTGCCTCCCCAGTGCTGAGATTAAAGGTGTGCCCCACCACTCCTGGCTGAAGGTTTATTTTCTTTAACAACATTTTAAAAACTTCTATGTGTTTGTGTGCTCGGGTGCATGCGGGTGCCCACAGAGGTTAGAAAAGAGCATCAGATCCCCTAAAGCTGGAGTTACAGGAGGTTGTGAACCACGTAACAAGAATGCTAGAAACCCAACTCCAGTCTTCCTCTGAGCCACTGAGCCATTTCTCAGGCACACACCTGCCGCCACTGCACCCCAACCTGCTAGACTGGGTTTCCATTCATGCTTTTGATCTTGGGGAAGACATGGAACTCCACTCTGCTTCCATTTCCTCCTCTGTAAACAGAACGGTAGTTCCATCATGGGGTTGTTGTAAGGAGTGCACAGTAAGTGTTGGTAAACACGACTTCCTTTTAACCATTCTAAGAGTCGTACAGTAGCTGGGTTTCTGCTGCACCACATCTGGTGACAAACCATTCTGAAATGTCAGTGGCTTACTCCTGTACCCACTCAGCAGCAGGCCTGAGAGTTGCCTATGATGACTGTCCGGTGCCAATGAGGTCCTAACCTGTCAACATGGCTCCTTCTCTGGGATGAGATTGAAGAGGACTGACTCCTGGACCACCTACGTAATGAATGGAGAGGAACAAGAGGACATGCAACCCCGTCCTGCCTTGGTTTGACCTCTGCTCCTGTCATGGGGGCTCTCATTTGATTGGTCAGTGCAAACCAGCAGACCAAACCTGAACCAATGGGGCAGGAAGGTGCACTCCTATTAAAG
The DNA here is from genome assembly GCA_902168325.1 of Peromyscus nudipes. Classification (NCBI taxonomy): domain Eukaryota; kingdom Metazoa; phylum Chordata; class Mammalia; order Rodentia; family Cricetidae; genus Peromyscus; species Peromyscus nudipes. The sequence goes on along the minus strand of CABHPH010155303.1, from coordinate 30,039 downwards.
TGGAGAGCGAAATAATTGGCTCTTTCCTCAGTAGAACACAACCCCAAATTTTAATTTGCACTAATTTCTGAATTATCTACCAACAAATAAGGGACATTTAAAAAATCTTTATCAGGCTGGAGAGATGGCTCAGCGGTTAAGAGCACTGGCTGCTCTTCTAAAGGTTCTGAGTTCAATTCCCAGCAACCACATGGTGGCTCACAACCATCTGTAATGAGAGGGCCTGTAGGCATACATGCAGATGGAACATTGTATACATTATAAATAAATAAATCTTAAAAAAAAAATCTATGCCGGGTGGTGGTGGCGCACACCTGTAATCCCAGCACTCGGGAGGCAGAGGCAGGTGGATCTCTGTGAGTTCGAGGCCAGCCTGGTCTACAGAGTGAGTTCCAGGACAGGCTCCAAAGCTACAGAGAAACCCTGTCTCGAAAAAACCCAAAAAAACAAAAAACAAAACAAAAAAAACCACTACATCAAGTCAATTCAGAACACAAGGAGGTATTTTGCAATCTAGAAAGCCTTGTAGATGTGAAGGGGGTATTTTTCTGTTTTATCTCATGAGTTATTCGACATTATGGATTCTGTGTTTACACATTCCTTTCAAATGTTATAAACCCAGCTTCTCGTCCATACCCCTCTTTCTAAGGAAGGGCTCACTGCTTTGCCTCAAGCGGGCCTCCCGCTTCAGCATCCTGAGTAGCTGGGACCGCAGGAGTGCCAGCCTTGCTTTTACTGACCAAAAATTCACGATTTTCAAAAAGAAATTCAAGCCAGGCATGGTGCCTTACACCTGTAATGCCGGCACTCAAGAGACGGAGGCAGGAGGACCACTGCAAATTCAAGGCCTCCTTGAATTGCACAGTGAATTTCAGGCCTTCTTTGGCTACAGAGTGAGACCTTGTTGGAAGAAAAAAAAAAAAAAAGACGTACAATGTTATTTATAGTGTTTATTATGCTACTTCATTCGTCTTTCTTTTGTTGTTGTTTTGTTTTATTTTGTTTTTTTACAAGACAGACTTTATCTGTGTAGCCCTGGCTGTCCTAGAACTCACTCTGTAGACCAGGCTGGCCTCAAACTCAGAGATCCGACTGACTGCCTCTGCTTCCTGAGTGCTGAGATTAAAGGTGTGCACCACCATGGCTGGGCTTCATCTGTCCACTGCATAAGTTTGTTCGTGTGTCTTATTTTATTCTAAGCCATGTTCTTTGTAAATACTTCTGAAGTATTCACTGGGAGCCGACACAGAAATAAAGCAGGCACAATGAGTCAGAAAGCCCAAGTGTTTGGGCTCTGGTCCTAGCCCTCCTACAGGCCCTGGACCCTCCCAGTTTTCTTTGGGGGAGGGAAAAGGGGAGAAGAAACCCTCCAGTCTGCAGGTCTTGCTTCTATAAAGTAAACGGTCCTGTCTTGGAGAAGAGAGAATGCTGTAGGCCCGAGTAAGAAGCTTGGATCCTGTTCTATAGAAGTCACCGCCGTACACAGAGAAGTGAGTCCAAGGGGGAGTTAAAGTCCACAGAACCCTGGACCTGACTTTGACCTCGGGCACCTAGGGGTCCTGCTGAAGTCTGGGTCATGATGATTACCTGCTCAAAAGGCTCTTGCAAGGGTGAAATGAGTCCAGTATGGAAAGTAATTAGGATGCCTCCGACAGGCAGGGAAAGCTGGCGGTGGGTTTTTCACGGCTTCTGCTAAAGTGTACAGTCTGTGTTGTTTTTGTTCCTTAAAAAGAAAAAAAAAATCACCAAAGGTGCTGGAGAGGTGGCTCAGCAGTTAAGAGCACTTGCTGCTCTTGTAGAGGATCTGGTTCAGTTCCAAGCACTCACCTGGTGGCTCACGACAGCCTGTAATCCCAGTTCTAGGGATCCAATGCCCTCTTCTGGACTCCGTGGGCACTGTACAGTGCCCATGTGTACATACATTCATACATGCAGTCAAAACCCTCATACACAGAAGACGAAAATAAAGTTTTATTAACTTGCTAAATAGAAACAGTGCCTGTTAACTAGTTAGAAAGGAATCTCAAATCTATTATCTTAGAAGTAATTTAACCATTAGCTTTGCATCAGCCTTTAAATTGTGCAGCTAATAATCAGTCTATTTAAGACAAGGCAATTAGCTTAGCCTCTTCGGGCCACTGCCTCTCCATTTGGATTCATTCTTGTTCTCCCTCCCTCCCTGCTAGTATTAAGAAGAGTCAATCAGAAGCAACCCAGTCATCCTTCCACTCACTTCGCCCTTGATTATCTCTTCACGACTCTCCCCGACTACACTACTTTTCAATTATTACACCACTGCTTTCATTTTACTAAAAGCTTCGAGAGTGCCCATCTAAAACAACTGCTGGTTATTTGCTATTATTAGGAATTTTATTAAACCCACAGTTCTGTTTTCATAATTACCATTTTACACTTGATGATTTGAAATGATATAGTATTTCCCCACCTCAGTATGAAATGTTATTCTGACATTGTTTTAACTGTTTGTAAAGCATTGTCTTTGTATTTGTGCATGAGAATTCTGCTTCCCTCATACAATCAAAACACGATCAAACCATGATGCTCATGAAATCATGATGAACCTCCTTGTGTCCCTTATTGTCAAATGCCCGCCTTTTCCATGCACGTTCACACCTGCCGGCCACCGCAGGGACCCCCAGCATTCTGTGCCCGGCTCAGCAAGCCAAGCTGTGATGCAAATGTAAATGGTTGAAGGTATCACAACTATAACCCAGGGGCTCAGAGAGGCCACGAGGTGGCGAAAGGCCAAGTCAGGACTACCTCAAACTTGAGGGATCCTCCCTCCTGGGCCTCAGAGACTGTGACTATGGACAGGTATGCTCCACAGCACTCATCCAGCTCTTAGATTTCTTAAGCACAGTGCTTGTCCTCAAATTAAAGTCAGAATGCATTGTTCAGAAACAGTCACATGCAAAGTGTTATGTATGCTTCCTTCCATCTGCTTACAGGGAGTCTCGGGCCAGGGAGGTCTGGCTTCAGGGACACCCAACAAGCCAAACCTGGTCGTTGGGCTCCAAAACAAATGGCAAAAGAGCTGGTGAAGAAAAGGGGAAATTGATTCATTATGGCCCTATGTGGAAGTCACAGGGTCAACATGCCGGGCTGTCTCTAGGAGGTACTGCCATGACTTTCAGGTGAAGCAGGGAAGAACTGGAGCAGGAAGTGAAAGGCTGAAGTGTGGTGTCTGAGCTCTACCTCAGGCTGGGTCTGCAAGGCTCCAGGGAACCCTTATCACTAAACAGGCAGTTCGGTCCCCATCATGAGACGACTTCTCCCTTCTTTGGGCACGCAGCTTGTTTCCTTCATGAGCTAACCGCTCCTGCGTAAGGGGCCAGTCTTATCACCGGTTAATCTGCCTGCAAGGCCCCACTATTCCTGGAACCCAAGCTGACTGCAGGAATGGCGCCATTTGGTGGCCTAGAACAGGATGTTGTAAAAGCCAGTACCATAATTAAGATGTCCCTGCAAGTCTTGAAAGTGCCGTGGTTCTTCTTATCTTGGTGCCTCCATCCCTGAAGGTGAGGATTACCTGCTTCAGATGAACACTCCTTAAATGATTGGCATGATTGGCATGCCTACGTGCGGAGCTGAGGAACAATCTGACCCAGTTTTAAGGTAGGACAGGAGGCAGAAAACGAAGGCAGAGAAACCAAGCTCTATATTGCTTTAAATTACCCACTGGGCATCTGCAGACCAAAGTGAAACAGCTTTTACTCTAAAAGGATTGAGAGAAAATTGGGTAACCATTTATCAATTAGCCAGTAAGAAATCTGTAGTGTTTTAAGACGACATCTTGAAAGCCTCCCAGCTCCCTCCTCCCTTAAGCTTGCCTTTCTTACTAGCTTCCTAAGAAGACTGCCTTTTGGGGAGATGGGATGTTGAGACAGGGTGTGGCTATGAAGCTCTGACAGCCAACCATGCTGACCTTGAACTTGAACATGCTACAACCCTCCTACCTCAGCCTCCTGAGGGCTGGCATCACAGGCCAGAGCCTAGCCAAGCATACTTTATGGCAGACATTGTTTCCACTTAGGAATTTTCTGCATACAATATACTTGTGCATTAATGAAAATGATAAATGACTTCAATTATGTAAAATGTCTTTAAAATTGTAACATTTATCCACCACCTAGCTTCCTTTCCCCAGAGTGCTTTAATTAAGCACAAGTGCTCCCTATTGCCTATCTCATCCATCACGGTGGCACTCTCAGTGGTAACATGCTTCTCCAGTTTCAGAAGTGGCTCTGCTACCAGTTCCTGATTCCCATCCAGCACTTCGGAGAACCTCTAATCCCAAGGTAACTATCCCCGGATTGGAAAGGGGAGAAGGGTGTGCAGCATTTCCTCTGTGGTTAAAGCTGCCCTTCTGTGAGCAGATTCCTCACTTCATCAATGACACATCAGTTCTCACTGCCAGCCGTTCATTAGTCCTGTTAGGTTCTCAGAAGTTCTGATGAACAGCCCCAGCCCTGAGTGGTGGCGCTCAGGACTGTTGGAGCATGCTCAGCCGTGGCAGATGGTTGGAGCCGGGGAACAGTGGGCAGAAAGCTGAGGGTGGATGAAGGAGGGATTGGGACAGCAGCCAGAGGAGCTCAGACTGGATGCTGTCAACAGGGGGAGGCTAACGCTTTCTGAGCAAGGAGACACCAGAGAAGGAGTTAGAGCAACCCTCTGAACATACTGTCCTGCTCTGGTTAGAAAGATATCGGGAGCAGAGTGGCCAATTCACCACTGCTAGAATCGTTGAGTTGGGAGGCAATGGGAGGCAATGGGGCCCAGGGCTTCAGTGGCATTATGAAAGTGGCCATTTTGAAGGCAAACTAGACAGACCTTGGTGTCTAAGCTGATATGGAGATTCAAGGGACGGTGAGTCAGTGATGACATCATGGGTTAGGCATGTCTGAGGGAGTGGGAGCACCACCAGCAAGGTGGAAGTCAGGAAGGGAGTCAGACCGCACAGAAGGAAGATGCCACATGTGGCTTCCGGCATGCTGACGGTGAGCCCCAAAGCTGAGGTGATAAAGTGAAGGTTTAGTCAGGGCACGAGTAAAAGGGTGGGACTGGAAACAGTGTCTAAAAGTGAGCACCCCTGGTCTGAAAACACGAATTCCAAAGTACTTCCAAACTTTAAGTTGACATGATGCCACAGATTGAAAATCCTATACCTGACTTCACAAGATGAATCTCAGTCAAAATACAAGCACTCGGAAATTGTACAAGGTCACCTTCAAGCTGGGCAAGGCATGCATGAAACATAAGTGAACCGGTATCTCAACTTGGGTCCCACTCTCAAGACAGCATGTATGTGCCAATATTCAAAATTGAAAACTATCTGAACTCCTTCAGGTAAGGGACACCCAAGCAGTATAAAGGTTTCAAACATGTTGAATGCACCCCAAATCCAATGGCCACACTGAATGCACCCCAAATCCAATGGCCTTCTCTATCTACACCTATCACTGAGCACTAGTGAGGGGCCCTTCTTGGCCAATGTGTTTCATCTCTATTTTATACTCCAAGAATTCTGAAGTAAGTTTGAGATATGGAAATAGGAAAGGAAGTACTAGCCACAGAAAATGGAGAGCTGAAAAGAAGAAGTCAGAAGGAGAGCCATAAAGCAAACCTCATTTTATAGGCAAGGAAAGCTAAAGACTGGGATAATAATTAATTTATGGTAATTAAAAAAAATTGACAAAGTTCTATCATTGGAAGCTAAGTATTCACAAGCGGTTTTACCAAGTTTCTTTTTCTAAGATGCAAAGAGAAAAATAAAGGTAGGTGAAGTTGTCATAAACTCAAAACTCATTTTAAAGGTTGCTTTTGTCTCACGTCTTACTTGTGATCTGGTCCGATAACAGCACAAATACTCCATATTATCAAAGAACTCCTGGCACCAACAACTGAATAAGAGAAGTGTGTTTACTTCATTCTCATTGGCTGGTTTTCACACCGTGGACCTTGGGCCTCCAGGGTCACTGTAGGTACCGCTGGGAGACAACAGAAGAGTGCTATCTGTGAGGAGTCAGTTTACTTCACACTGCCAGGAAAGTCACCTCGGATGACTTGTCACCTCTGGCAGCATACCTATGTAAACGGAGGAAATTCTGTGCTGTCTGTGGAAAATAAAAAGGAGGGTATAAGGTATGCTAATAGGAATCCAGAGCGGGGCACAACCTGGCAGTCAGTGTTCACCCACCACCAGAAACAGCAAGGCCTCCTCAGAACACGAGTTAGTAAGTTTAGCTTAATGTATTACATTCCGTTGATAGTGTGGGCTGTAGGTGAAACGTGTGGTAATGTTTTCTGTAAGATGGTATGAAACCACACATTAGAAATACCCTTTGACTATCTGAAAAAATTTTGATTATAGAATGCATTTGGTATTAGAAACACCAAAAGAATGACAGGAAAAATATCTTACAAACTAGCACTCAAGTAATTCAAAGTCTAAAAGCCACTATAACTAAGATGTTTACGATGGAAAAGTGGTTTGCTCCAATTCTGCTGTTAACAACCAAGAAATCAATTCAGTGCCTTTGCCATATAATTACTAGAAAAGAAATGGTATATCTATTAGTTATTTCAGCTAATTCATATTTTGAACTGTGCAATAATTTTTACAAAACTATTAAAATGTTATAATATAGTACTTTCTTGCCATTTCTCAGCAAGATCTGTCCCTGTATACTCTTCCTTCTTGTTTTGCTTGCATGTTCTTTCTTGCATGGAATAATGATAGTAGACGGTAACTCTAAAAATATCTGCCCTACCCTTCCCTGGCTCCTGACGGATTCTGAAGAAGGGGGAGGGGGTCATCGTCTTCGGCTGCTCCCATTGCTGAGCTCACCAAGCTCCCATGGGTAGTTTCAAACTCATGATCCCACAGATGGCCTGGTTAAACTCAGTGGGCCACAAAACAAAACTAAAGGGTGAGATTTTAGTGGGAAGGAGACTTGTAGGGAGGAGGGGGTGAGAGTGAGAGTAGCCAGAAAGTGGGGTGTGTGTGTGTGTGTGTGTGTGTGTGTGTGTGTGTGTGTGTGTGTGAGAGAGAGAGAGAGAGAGAGAGAGAGAGAGAGAAACCATCACAGAACAGATTTAACTAAAAACATATTTTTAATAGCAACGCTCTGACCAGTTTATCTGTAAAGTTTAATGTTCTGATCTATATGAGGAAGAACCACAGCACCGCCGCCCCTCAAGACAATGGAGTAAAAACGGAGTAGATGTGGAAAAATGGGCAGCAGAGCCTGAAGGTCTCATGTGAGAAGGACGTGAAGGGTCATGCACCAACAGTGGGCCCCCTCTCTAGGGGACTCAAGCAGCTGACTGAGCTCTCATCAAGGGCTGAGCGCTCTTCTTCCCACTGTACACTCACCTACCTCCTGCAAGCCCCACACAGTGAAGTACGCAGCTTAAAGAGCTGAAAGCAGAACATGGTCCTAAGGGGTCAACAGGCAGCTGAAAGGTCATCTGAGTACAGCAGCGGGACAGAAGCCAACTGCATTTCAATTACCAGTGAGGCCACATTACTGCTTTGCGGTATTTTTATTTGTTTGTTCAAAAATATATTTTCATCATTTGCTGTTGTTTTGTTTGGTTTTTGAGAAAGGGTCTTATTTTGTAGGCCAAGCTGGCCTCAAACTGGCAGTGATCCTCCTGCCTCAGGCGGCTAAATCCTGGGATTACAGACATGAATGAGTCACTACACTTGACTCTCCCGGAAGGGTGGATTCTGAAAGCCATCTTACTTTTTTAGCTACCCCATTTTCACTTATGAACAACTTTGAATCTAGTTTCAAACAAACAAACAAACAAACAAACAAAGGGAATAAGTGTCTTTCTGTCCTATCAGCACCAAACACACATTCTGTGACAGGGCCTTGTGTTCAGCCTGGCAGTGCAGCCGTGCTGTAGCACTTGGAACTCTCACCAGCTGGCTTCCCTGGCTCCCCTGAAATTATGTTGTGTGTGTGTGTGTGTGCGTGTGTATACAGACACAAAGTCCAAGGGATGTACACTGGACCAGGAACTCATTTGTGACAGCTCAGAGAAGATGCTTTAGCTCAGAAGCCATGTGTCAACATCTGTATGACTTCTCCTAAATTTCCCCACCCAATGCTACTGGTTTCTAATGAAAAGAAAGGCAGCATGTAGCTTCCTTTCTGTTTGAATGACAATGGCCCCTGAGGCTCATATATTTGAATGCTTGGTCTCCAGTTGGTAGAACTGTCTGGGAGGAAATCTGAAAAGCTGCTAAACAAGCCACAGGGAAAACAACTGGGAACAAAACTAGACACTTGGTTCTTCTTTTCAAAGCACTTTGAGCATCTTTCACAGATGCAATCGCTCACTTTCTTCCTAATCATCCAACCATAACTCAAGTGTCAATGTGCTTCTGCTGCTGCTGGGGTAGGTCAGGAGCCCTTGCTGGGGACAGTCCTGGCCCTGACAGCAATAGCTCTGGGAACTACCCATTTAAACAACAGAAAATGCTGGCCAGAGGAGAAAAACTGTGCTCTTTAGCAACTCAACTTCTGATTTTGTTTTTGATATACAAGGATTGTGAACTGAAATAAATACAATATTTATGTACAAATTTTATTAAATTTAAAAAGATCTTAAAGATTCTTCTCTTCCTTATACATTTTTTTTTTTTTTTAAGTTTTAGTTTTTCCCAAAACAGGGTTCCTTTATGTAATAATCCTGGCTGTCCTGGAACTCATTTTGTAAACCAGGCTGGTCTTGACCTCACAGAGATCTGTCTACCTCCGACTCCTGAGTGTTAGGATTAAAGGCGTGCACCAGCACTGCCCGGCTTCTTGTACATTTTTATTTACTCAATCATACAGTAGTTATTAGAAATTTTACAGATAATACATAAATAAAAACTACTGGAAGTGGCACACCAGATCATTTTTGTGAGCTGCTCTTTTCGTGTTTCCTAATAATGTCCATGAGGTTGGCCCCCGTGACCAGGTTGCTCTGTGTCTGTTTGTCTTTCTGCTGCTCCTTTCTCTTCTGCTCATGAAGGTACGGGGAATTCAGCAGTTGTGGGGGGAGAATGGAGCCTGTGGGCTTCACTCTTTTGGCAACATCCCAGAAGAGCCTTTTAGAGTTGTTATTGATGAAAGTAATTGCCGTTCCATTTTGGCCGAGTCTCCCCACTCTGCCAACCTGAAACAAAATGCAAAGACATTTTCAAGTCTCACTCGATTCAAGAGAAATGAAGACTATCATTACAGGTATTTATACAGCTTAACACTCCTTCAGATAGGGGACTTTGCTGTGTGTGTGTGTGTGTGTGTGTGTGTGTGTGTGTGTGTGTGTGTGCGCGCGCGCACGCGCATGCTGGGTACTGAACCCAAGGCCTCAGGTGTGCCAAGCATTGAACACTACCCCTGAGCTACAATCCTAAAGGTGTTCTCTGGACTGTGCATCTTGACATATTTATGAAATCAATTTTGAGGGCTGATGTCAACATAGGTATTTTCTTGCTTTCTTAATTTTAATGAACAGTACAAGAGGACTGTTTGTTTGAACTTTTGTGCCTTGAAATGTTAGATTTAAGCTATTTCATTTTTACAGAGTTCTGAGTTTGACAGAATGGACACAAATTTGTGATTCAAACATTGAAATCTATAGCTAGCACAAAATCTACTTGTTTCTAAATACAAAATGAAAATATTCTGAGAAAGTTTTCAAAAGAAGGGAAACAGAGTCACAGTCAACTTCTGTTCATCAACTGAAATGTAAAGTCTAAAGTCCATACTTAGAAATATTTAAGTGAGCCAGGTGTGGTGGTGCACACTTTTAATCCCAGCACCAGGAGGCAGAGGCAGGCGGATATCTGTGAACTTGAGGCTAGCCTGGTCTACATAGGAGTTCCAGGACAGCCAGGGCTAGAGAGACCCTGTCATAAAAAAAAAAACAAAAAACTAAAAAACAAAATATTGAAGTGAACTGATAGTTCCTACCAATATGCAAGATATTGGTTGTCAAAAAAAGAAAAAAAAAAAAAAAAAAAAAACCAAAACTCCCCCAAAGTTCAAAGGGCTGAAGGCCTCTAGGGAAGGAGACTGGCAAAGTGAGGAAGCAATACTGTGGTTTGGTGTCAGCTTTTAGCTTTATTTGATTTGCTTAATTATATTGCTGGATTGTTCAAATAAAATACAAATTGATGTAAAAATAGCTACAACCTACAAAAGAAGAGAAACTATTCACAAATCACATATTTGATGGAAGTCTTCTAGAATATGCAGAAAAATATTTAAGGCTTAATAATAAAGAAACCTAATTTAAAAACTGGACAAAGGATATGAACCTTACCAAAGAAGATATACAAATAGCCAGGAAGTATTGAAAGGATGTTCCTGCAGCTCCATTCACCATTGAGGAAATGCAAACCAAAGCCGTAACAAAATACCATTTCATGCTTACTAAGGGTGGCTATAATCAAGAAGATGGGTTAGAATGCAGCTTAGTTGATAGAGTGCTTGCCTGGCAAGGAGGAGGCCTGGGTTAGATCCCCAGCAGGCATAAAGGAGGTGCAGTAGTGTGTGTCTGTAATTGCAGCAAAAGGATCAGAAGTTCAAGGTTATCCTCAGCTACACTGAGATTTAAGGTCAGCATGGAATATGAGAATTCATGAAACCTTGACTTCAAAATCAATCAATCAAGGAATACCAAGAGTTGGCAGATGTCGAGAAACTAGAACTCACATGTTGCTGAAGAATATGTAAAAGCTACTTTGGAAAACAGTCTGGCAGATCCTGAAAAATGTTAAACACAAAGTCACCATATAATTGGACAATTCTGTCCTAGGTACTAGCCAACAGGTGTAAAAACGTGTGAACAGAGGAACCTGTACATGACTATTCACAGCAGGGCCGCTGATAGTAATAGTGGCCAAAAATTAAAAAGCAGTATTAGTGAATGGGACCACAAAGGTGCTATACCATAAATGGAATATTTTTGGCAATTAAAAAAACACATTTTAAATATACATGCTTTAAAATGGGTAAATGTTGAAAACAGCTAAGCAAGAAAAAAAAAGTTATAGAAGACCACACATGGTATGATTCCTTTTACATGAAATGACCAAAAGAGTCAAATCTACAGAGGCGGAAAGCAGAGCGCAAGTGGTTGCTCAGGGATGAGGGATGTCTGTGTTTGCTCTGGAATGGGGAATGACCGTTGATGATATGGGGCATCTTTTTCAGGGTGGTAAACATTTTCTAGAACTGACTGTAGCTATGTTTGCACAACTGTATGAATATATATCTAGACATGTGATTGTCTGGACTCACTTTAAATGAGTGAGTTGTACGGTATCTGAACTGTACCTAAGGATAATTCAATGAGATACAGAGTGTAGCAGGGACAGGGAGTGCACACCTGTAATCCCAGCTGCTTGGGAGGCTGAGGCAGGAGACCCAGAAGCTTGAGGTTAGCCTGATCAACTTGGAAAGACACAATCTCAAAATTTAAAAAAAAAAGGGGGGGAGCCAGGGCTGGAGATGTGGCTTAGTGGTTGAGTGTTTGCCTAGCATGCACGTAGCCCTGGGTTTAAAACCCAGCATAAAACAAAAACAACCTCTAATATTTTCTAAACTCTAAGGTAGCTGATGCTATCTACTATCAAATTACTTTTCCCAGAAACTCTCTACCATTAAAAATAAAAACCAGCCACATGGGAATTTCTATTATACTTATCTTTGGCTTAGCATTTCTACTCTTTTTTTTTTTTTAAAGATAGGGTCTTGATATGCTGCTCAGTCTATCCACAAATGTCTGGGTTCAAACAATCCTTCTGACTCAGCCTCTCCCATAGCTGTGACTACTGGTTTGACTATTATGCCCATGGCCATTGGAACTTACTGTGTAGTAATACTCATGAAAAGATAAGTACATGACTGTTACTGCAGCATTCTGGAATAGTAAAACACTGGAAACATGACAGTCAATAAAGGGTTTGTTAACTCATAGTGCACTCATAAAGTCTATCATCTTGTAGCAGTTAAAACAGGACAAGCCAGGTAAGTCAGCGAAAACATTTAAAGAGCCTGGCTACAGAGCAAGTGCGCCCTACCCAGTAACATCTAAATGGTACCTATTATGTATGCTCATGAGAAAAGACACCTGAGATATATTTAATAAAGGAGGGATAGAACAATAGGTATGATGTGGTCCCATTGACATGTATGTGATAAATATGTGCACCTATGTGCATGCATATATGTTTATACTTTTTTAACTATTATTTGTCAAAACTCAAAGACAGAAAGGAATGGTAAAGAAGGCTTATTGGCTGGGTGGTGGTGGTGCACACTTTTAATGTGCAGCACTCAAGAGGCAGAGGCAGGCGGATCTCTGTGTGGTCCCTGCTTCTGAACAAAAAAGGAAGGCTTACTTCTCGTTTTCTGCCTTTTGTTAGGTGTAATACTTGGTCCCATGAATATGTACTTCAAGATCTGAAATAATCTAAGACAGAGACAGAACTGGAAAAGCAGCTCGCTCTAGACTCATCTGAACAGAGTTAAGAAACCTAACACACACACACACACAAGCCCAGAGGCCAAGACTATCGTAGTGGGGCAATACCGAAAGCCAGAGCCAGCCTTGGGATGTCACAAAAGGACAAATGACTATAATCAGCAGATTCTAAGAGGCAAAGAAGCATCTCAATATTGTAACATCTTAGGAAAGTTTCCATCTAAAATTATGAAATATTTGAGAGGAAACACTGCACTTGTTCTAACACTGTCTCCTGGAGGGTACTGGATCCCGATTAAGCCTGAGTAAAGCCCAAAGCTGCAAAGCAGTGCGGACACTAAAAGTCAACGCTGCATTGGGAGGTGAGTCCAGGAGCAGAGGAAGGCTGTGCGGGAGGGTTGTAAGTGATGCCGCAGAAGGAAGACAGAGCCGTCGGCGAGATAACAGCTCTAAGCGAAGGCTCTGTTTCTGCCAGAAAGAGGGGCCATTGTTACTTTCGGAAGCAAAGGAAACACATGAAACTTTAACAGTGAAAGACTAGGACAGTAAGGATATGAAGAGAAGACAAGGTTCCTAAAACAAGTGTTTTAAAGGATCACTCTTACACTGGCCAGCACGGCAGCTTAGAGCAATCTTTTAAACGGGTTTCTTTTCTAACTATAAAAGCCAGCAGTGGGCTCACTGGAGAGAGAAACAGAATGCAGCAAAAGCGAAGCAATACTGTAATGCCCAGGATGTTTTTAGAAGGTTTAACTTAGGCAGAGGCATGTTTATCTCTCGTGTCTGTGCGTCATGCGAAGGCCCAGTGCCAGCAGAGGAGGATGCCCAGACCCCGGACCTGCTGGGGACTGAACCGGTCCCCTGCAAGAGCAACAAGTACTCTTAGGCACTGAGCCATCTCTCCTACCCCCTAACATTGAAAAAAAAAAAAAAAGACCTAAACTTTTAGGTTTCTCACTTCTACTTTTTAACATAGTTTAGGTATAAAGATTTTAGAACTAAAATTTTGTTTCTAAGTGCTCACACATACACACATGCTCGCATGCACCCATATATTTTTTAATTAATTTTTAAAATTATGTATACAGTGTTCTGTCTGCATGTATTCCCGCAGGCCAGAAGAGGGCACCAGATCTCAATACAGATGGGTGTGAGCCACTATGTGGTTGCTGGGAATTGAACTCAGGACCTCTGGAAGAACAGCCAGTGTTCTTAACTGCTGAGCCATCTCTCCAGCCCCCAATTTAAAAATTTTTAAACATTATTTTATGTGTATGAATGAATATTTTGTCTGCATGTATGTATGTATACTACATGCATGCCTGGTCCTAAGGAGGTCAGAAGAGGGTGTCAGCTCCCCTGGGACTATAGTTATAGATGGTTGGGAGCCACCATGTAGGTTCTGGGAACTGAACCAGGGTCTTCTAGAGGAGTAGACAATGTTCTTAACTGCTGGGTCAACTCTCCAATCCTAAGCAAGTATAGATTTTGAAGACTAAAAATATGTAAAGTTTTATGTCCTGCTTTCTAAAAAATGTTTCCTCACCCTGACAATGCCTTATCCAATCACACTCATGCACAGGCTGGCAGGACAGGAAAGCCCCCTTACCTGATGAACATACTCATCCATGCTGGAAGGCATATCAAAATTCACAACCAGCTTGACGTTGACCAAGTCCAGGCCTCGGCCCAGGACCCCCGTGCTCACCACCACCTCATAGTCTCCTTCCAGTAATCCCTTTTCAATAAAGCATAAGGTTCATTATTCAGGCCAGGAGTGGTAAAGCATACCTCTAATTCTAACACTCGGGAGACAGAGGCCAGCATGGTCTAGATAGAGTTCTAGGCCAGCTAGGGGTACATACTGAAACCCTGTCTAAAAAACAAGGAACAGTAAAAAATAAATCATTATCTAGAACTTATTTTATATGGCTTTGTGTAATTCTGAATTTTTTTTAAATGCTCACCTCAGTATTTTGTTGCAAGAGCTTTTCAATAAATAGAAGTCTTACACTTGAAAACTGATTGTGCCTTAAACTCTCCCTAACCTCTGTGGAATTTATTTTATTAATTTACTCAATTAATCTCTTCCTAAGGTGAACTTCTGCTCTGCCCCAGACCAAACTGACCTGATTTCTGAAATGGTGGACTGTGAATTAGCTGTCCATTTAGCACACACCCTCTAGAGAACAGGCTTACTGCTCCCCATACACAGAGGCTTAAGCAAGAGGAATTACAAACTTCACAGTCACTGCTTGCCTGGTGTTCCCTGTCACTGAAAAGGTCTGACTTATAAGCAACTGGTAAGAGGTTGTCTCTTGAAAATGCAGTCGAACAGATCTGGAAGACAGAGAGCACAGAACGCTGGGCCCCGACCTTCAGTATGTCCCTCCTTTCCACTTGAGACTTCTCTGAGTGGATGGACGTGCTGTTTAAACCTGTGATTTTCTGAACCGCCTCACTCAACAGATCTGCGCCTAGTTTGCAGTCCACAAACACTAATACTGGAGGCTTAAAGAGCTTCTTATCCTGAGGAAACAAAACAAGAAATTAAATTATTCATAGAGCGTAATTTATGTGGAAAATGTCTCTGAGATCATTAGCATGAGCTAACTATTGAAAGGTTTACAAATATTGCTAAAAGGAAATTATAATTATTTTACAACATAAAATAAAGGCATACTCTTCTAAAACTAATGTTCTCATTTAAGATGCACAAACTGCTAGTCTCACTTTTTTACCATCAACATTACAAATATATTTTAAAGATTTAAGGACCATTACATAGTTCTAAACCCTGCTCACTAGTCAATGCAAGTTGTCTTTACCTGAATACCATACTTGTAAGTAAGTAATTTTTTCATATATCAGCTACAAGTTTGCTTAAATTAGTTCAAAGATTCTCAAGGACAGAATAGACAAGAAACACTTTGAAAATATATATATAATTTTTGAAAGTTAGAATATTAAGGAATTGTGTGTGTGTTTGAGACAGGATCATATTCTGTAGGCTAGGCTCACTGGAGCTCAATTTGTAGCCTTAGCTAGTTTCAGATACAAGACTATTCTTCTGCCTCAGCCTTCCAAATCCTAGGATTATAGGCATGAGCAATCTTCATATTTAAGAACCTTTGCACAGTAAGGAAAAGAAAAACAGACTCTGAGTCAGAGGACAGCATCAACACTACAGACTTAGTTTAGCACTCCACAACTGAAGGAGGAGGATGAGTTCAAGCCAGTGTGGCCTACAAAGTGAGACCCGAGTAACAAAACAAAGCGAGACCCCCAACAAAACCCCAACTAGGCATCTAGACTACATATTCTCAGAAACAAAGCTTTGAGTTGGGCATGGTAGCAAACGCCTTTAATCCCAATACTGAGGAGACAGAGGCAGGAGTGTCGTGAGCCTGGACTATATCAGGCAAGCCAGGAATACACAGCAAAAGCCTGTCTCAAACATTAGAAGCAAAATTCAATTTGATGCTTACAGAATTCTGATGTAAGGGATTTACTATTAAATATCTGCACCCAAATTCCTCCAAAACTACCCTTAAATATCACTCTCTCTGGAGCTGAGGAAAGACAAACACAGGCCATAAACATGGCTGACCGCTTGAATACTCACTCACATTTAGGATTTCAAACAGCTTCTTCTTTTTGCCTGGGTCTTCTACCCATAGGACGATCTGCCGCACGCTGGGGCAGGGCAGGTTCTTGTCCCCAGTGATAATCCTCACAGGGTTGTGCAGAAGCTGGTCTGCAAGCTGTTCTATACTGCCTGGAATCGTGGCAGAAACCAAGATGGTCTGACAATCACCAGGAATGTTTTCCAAAACGTCAAGCACTTGCTGTTGAAAGCCCATCTTTAACATGGTGTCAGCCTACAACGAAGGCATTCTAAGGTCAGCCTTACTCAACACTACAACCCAGAACCACTCAGGATAAGACTGAATAATTAAGAACAGAAAAAAAAAATTTAAAAACACAGAAAAATACATTACAGTGCCAAAAGGCCATCAGGGAAATGTTTATGCAAAATTATAAACTATATAACTTAATGATACTGGTTATTATTAATAGCCACAAAAGAGACATCCTATATATTTATCAGTAAGGTACTTGTTAAATTATATCAACATATAACACTGTGCCATTATGAAAAACAACCAGAATACTGTATAACACAATACTATTTATATTACAAAACAATATAAATACACATAGTCAAGAAATTAATTAAGCTGGGGCAGTGGTTTGCACGCAGGAGGCTAAGGCAAGAGAACTACAAGGCCAGACTGAACTATGGAGTGAAACCCTGAAAAACTAAGTTGCTACCACGGAGAAGCCTAGAGAACTGTTGTGTATAAGCAGGGGGAGGTGCTCACTACACTTTGTTTTTCAGTGCTGAGAATTTAACCCAGGTCTGTGTGCATGCTTGTGTCCCACTATTGAACCACGTCTGTTGGCCCTGGATTTTAGAGACAGAGTCTTGGCATGAAGGCTTGGCTGGCCTTGAACTCATGATCTTCCTGTGATAGCTCTCCAAGTGCTGAGTTTACAGGCACAAGCCACCATGGCTGTCAGGGTTCACTTTTTGTTTTTCAGAGTTTTATTTCCTTCTAGCCATGGATATGTCCTATATAATAAAATTATTTTAAATTAAGAAAAATCAATGTTGGGATAGCTATGGTTTAAATGTTGGTTATGGTCCTAATGTCGCTTGTCTTCTGTCTCCATCTTTCCTCCAGAAGTATCTTCATTCAAATCTCAGCATACACATCACCTTCCCAGAGAGCCTCTGGTTACCAATCTAAGGAAACCCATGGTTCGTCCCTGCCATATTGCCACAGATAGGTACACTTGCCACAGCTCCACGGGGCAGCGCTCATCAGCATCCCTTTCCACTACACCCATTAAACCAACATTATCTGGCATGTCAAAAGCCACAAAAAGAATATATTTCATAAATATAGGGACATACTTAATTCTAAGTACTAAATAAGATCTAATTTTGTAACAGGCTACATATCAGTGTCCCAAAGTTTATAAATCCAGGAATTACTTGGGGTGAGTTTTTCAAGATCCCTGGGCTGATGAATCAGACTATCTCCATGAGAAATCCAGTCTAGACTGCATTCACTGGGTACGTCAGGCAGTTCTATGTTTTTGTTTGTCTGTTTGTTGTTTCCTTTTATTTGGTAGCCCAGGCTGGCTTTGGATTTATTTATTCTATGTGTTTGAGTATTTTACCAGCATGCATGTCCATGTTCCACATGTTTGCCTGGTATTTGCAGAGGTCAGAAAAGGGTGTTGGATTCCCTGGAACTGGGATTGGGGATGGTTGTGAGCCACCAGGTGAGTGCTAAGAACTGAGCCCAGGTCCTCTGTAAGAGTAGCAAGTGCTCTTAACTACTGAGCCATCCCTCTAGTGCCCTCAGACTGCCTTCTAAGTGCTGGGGTCTCAGGCCAGGACATACTATCTGGACCCCGGGTGATTTTTATCACTAGGCCAAGTTGGGCAGACCCATGCTTGTTAACTGTAATGCCTTCCAATAGAAACAAACAGTACAGTTGTGCAAAATCCAACAGAGGGAAGGAAGAAGGCCTCAGCCCTCATCCTGAGGGACAGGGGACAGTTTCAGAGTCCCTCATTCTGAAGCAGTGAGGAAGGAGCAGGATGGGGGTGGGGGAGGATTCTGACAAGAGACACAGATGGTGACTGAGCAGAGGTTTCGACTGAAGGAATGCCCTGCGTCCTGGCCCCCCTCTTGAGATCCATCACTCAGCTCCTCATCCTCAGCTCCTATCTCGGACTACTCCACTGACTCAGCGGCCAACTCCAACATCAGGCCTCAGAGCTCTCTCTCACTTCCCCGCAGCCTTCTCTGGGAGACACCAGACAGCACACAGACTCCAGTGCACACTTCCTGAAAACGACTTCCCTTTCTCTATTGGTCAGAGGAAGGCCGAACTCAGACAGCATTCCCAGGACCCAGCGTTTACTCACTCTCCCTTTTCTAAAATAAAAGCACAACTGTAATTTATGGAGTCACCTCTCCAGCCACCTTCTTTCCCCATACACAGTCATCAGAAGGCTCACAGATGGTTACTTTACGGTGACTCTCAGATTTAACCCTTCGGGCCCAGTGCCTCCACCCTGCCCTTGACCCCTGCACTCCTTGGCTGCTTGCTGGCTGCTTGGTCTCTGAGCCCGTATTCTTTAAATTCTCTTAGACTGAGCAGGGGAGCGGCCTCCCTAAACCACCACTTCTACCAAGCTACGCCCAACTCATAATTTAGAAAGCCTCATTGTCTCCCACATCAAATCCAGAAGCTTCTGCCTCCCTTTCAGGGCCCTCTATAATTTGACTCCACCCTAGCTACCCAACTCTACTTCCTATTATTTCTCAGGAAGGATTCTTCGAGCTGCCTGGTCTCCTTCCTTCCCCTCCACAAGACACTTGGGCTTTCTGACTGTGCTTATCTTCATTGGAATATTTGACCTGTTCTCTGGTTTTTAAATTTTTTCCCATCTTCTGAGGAGCAGTTCAAATCCCATTACTATTTTTTCACTAGTGCCAAAGCATCTTACTCTCTTAATTCTACTCCTGACCTTAACTGTCCTGGACAATTAGCATATTACTTACATAATACAGTATTTTATTTTATTTTATTTTATTTTATTTTATAGCCGTTTCCCCGACTAGTTGACAAACTATGGCTCTCAAGACAAATTCCAATCTTTCCCTGTTTTGTGGAAACCCATCACATCCAATCATTTTCCTCTTCTTCTAATACATTTTTTAATGATGCAACAGATTGAATCCAACACCTTACAAATGCTAGGCAAGTACTTTACAATTCAATTATACTCATAATCCTTTTTTAAAGATTTGTTTTTAATTTATGTGTATCGTGTTTGCCTGCTGTATGAATGTGTACCTGCCTGTGCCCGATGCCCACAGACACCAGAAGGACACTGTGTGTCTGGATTCTGGGCATCAAATCTGGGTCCTCTATAAGAGCAGCAGGTCCTCTTAATCCCTAGGCCACATCCTTCCCCCAATCCTTAGTGTTTTGAATCAGAGTATCTCTATTTAACTCAGGCTGGTCTTAAACTTGAGATTCTCCTGCCTCTACTTCTCTGGGGAAGTGCTGGGTTAACAGGCATGTGCCCCCATGCCTGTGTGTGTGTGTGTGTGTGTGTGTGTGTGTGTGTGTGTGGTGTTCATGTAGGTACACATGTATATGTACAGACATTCATGCCTGTGTGAAGGCCAGAGGTCAACCTTGGATGCCATTCTTCAGGTTCCATTCACTTTGTTTTTGGAGACAGGGTCTCCCAGTGGCTTGCAGCTTGCCAAGCTGGGTAGAATGGCTGGCCTCTGGTTCTGCCTGTCTCCACTTCCCCAGTTCTAGGATGGCATTAGTGTGCCACCAACACTCATTTTCATTTATGTGGGTTCTAGTACAAACTCAGTCCGCACTGACTATCTCGTCAGCCCCGCGTCTGGGTTTTTGTTTATTTCTGTTTTGCTGTTTTGGTTTTCTTGAAGCACAGTCTAGCTATGTGGCCCAGACTGGCCTTGAATTTATGATCCTCCTGTCTGTGGCACTACAGCAAGTGAGTGGATTATAGGTGTGCGCCACCATACATGCTGGTTATTTTCATATTGCTATGCTTGTACGGGTTAGTTTCAAAAGATCATACTGGCCCCCAAAGCCTACAATAGTGACCATCTGTTCTTTTATTTAAACTTAAATTTTTTAATTTTATTTATGTATATGAGTTTTTGCCAGCATGTATGTCTGTGTACCATGGGAGGTGCCCATGGAGGCCAAAAGAGGTCCTCAGATCCCTTAGAACTGGAGTTACAGGGTGTTGGAGCAGCCATGTGGGTGTTGGGAATTGAACTTGTGTCCTCTAGGAGAATAGCCAGTGCTCTTAACCACTGAAGCATCTCTCCATCTACTGTTCTAAAGAAAGTATTTGCCAATCATTGGCCTACACTGTTTAAGTATTTTTTTAAAGGAAAAATGCTATTTATTTATTTGTGCGTGTATGTTATGTCTGTAGGTTATAGAGCAACTTGCTGGAGTTCTCTCCTTCTGTCATGTAAGTTCTGGAGACTGAGCTCAGATCACCTGGCTTGGCAGCAAGCACCTTCACCTACTGAGCCCTCCTGCCAGCCCCTATTTGAGTATTTCTGTATCTCAACAGAGAGGATGCTTTGGCCCTTATTTCAAGTGTATGTCTTTTTTCCTCAAAATTTCAGTATCATGTAGGTCTGAATCATAATGACAATGTTTCTGCAGTCCCACCCACACATCCAGAGTTGGTTAATCTGTACTAGACAGCACTTCTGTACTAACTTCTGCTGAAACAATCTGTAAGGTTGTTTGCCTGCTCCTTTCCCTTCTGAGCTACAAAGAAACCACACCCTTAAATGCTGGGCACGTGGGCAGGAGCTTCACATAACAGACACTCCACACATGATTGCTAAACGGATACCTCTTTTGCATGATGATGTGCTGTGCTTTCTTACAGGCCCTAGGAGTCCTTATTTACTGCAAAAAATTAAAATGCTGTGAAAAGGTAAGAGAATGAGCACAACCTAAGTCCACCCAAAGGCCATCCCGGACGACACTGACTTAGCAGACCTTTCAAAGGGTTCAACTGTATTGTTTTCCTTCCTCTTGGACATCTCGGTCTATGAGACCTTTTCCAGAATTCCTCATCCTCACTACTACTCTACAGGATTACACTGCTTGCCCAAGTTCTCACAGGAACTGGTAAAAACAAGTTCTCCAGGGTTTTGGCTACATCATCTTCACATACCTGAGGGTATTCCCCTGCTGTTTACTGGGGCAAGGGTGACCAGGATGTGATCGATGGTCAGAGCCTGGAACAGCACCCAACCTCTGCTGTCACTGCTGATGGAGAACATGAAAAAAATACGTTCCCTGGGTGCAGGGATGGCATATGTCCAGTTCTCACACTTGTCTGCATGATGTTATAAGATCTAATCAATGTCATAATGATGATAATAAAAATAATAATATAGATATGGCAGAATGGCTCAGTAGGTAAAGGCACTTGCAGCACAAGCCTGATGACCTGGTTCAATCCCCAGAACCCAGGATGGGAAGAAGGAACCAATTTCCAAAAATTGTCATCTGACTTCCACACAGAGGGCATGGCATGCATGCTCCTATGCACATATTCATGCACATGGGCACACACAATAATAATAACAAATACAAATTAAATAAAATATATAGGGCTGACAAGATGGTTCCCTGGTAAAGGTACTTGCTGTCAACCCTCTAAACCTGAGTTTGATCCCTGGAACCCACATGTGGAGGAGGGAACCAACTTCCAGAAGCTGTCCTCTAACCTTCACACTGACATCACAGCAAGTGCATGAGTACATATACACAATACATATAAATACATATATGTACATATATATAATATAATGCACCCACTTCATCTTATACTTAGAAGTATACAATGCCTGGTATGTTAACAATAACAAAAATTTCCCAATCACTAGACCAATGCCCATACAGAAAAAGACCCATTATTCAAATACCATCAAATAACCACTATCAGCTACTTCTACAGTTCTTGTAAATAATTATTGCTCCTGATTTTTTTAAATGTTGAGAAGCATTAAATGTTTTTAAAAATCTATCATTGTGAGACTGGAGAGGTAGCTCAGTGGTTGAGTAGTTGCTTAGCATGCAGAAGGTCCCAGGGCCAATTCCCAGTACTGCAAAATAAAACACAAAAAAGCCCAAAACCTTATCATGGAGATTATAGTACCCACTGAGTCTGAGTGTTCTGCACTAGGAAACAATAGCTTTGCCTTAGTTTAGCTGCAGTGTACATAAGAGTCAGTGTAAGACCCAGTAGAATAAATTCTTACAAGTACCTAAATTTTTCATTCAGAGAATGCTCTGAATATACAATGACACTGCATAGCTACAATAAACATTTAAATAAATTATATAAAATCAAGTGATTGTTTTTAATGTGTATGTGTAGTCTGTGTATGCTTGCAGGTGACCACACACACAAGCATGTCCATATATGCATGTGAAGGCTTAGAGGTCAACAGCAACTATCTTTCTCAATCACTTTCTACCTCATTTTATACATGTGCATGCACACACATATGCACACACATTTATTTTTCTACATACGTGTATATGCATGATTGTGTGATAAGGTGCACATGTGGAGAACAGAGAACTACCTTGGTGCTAGGCCTCACCTTCCACCTTGTTTGAGGCAAGGTCTCTCTTACTGTTCACTGCTGCTAGTGGGCCTGGCTTTTACAAGGGTTCCAGAGATCTGAACCCCTATCATCAGGCTGGAACAGCAAATGCTCTTACCCACTGGGCCATCTTCCCAGACCCTCACCTTATTTTTTGAGACAGAGTTTCTAACTGAACCTAGAGTCCACTGACTGGCTCTATGGGCCGGCCAGTGAGCTCCAGGGATCCTCCAGCCTCTGCCCTCCCAGCACTGCTGTTCCCGACATGCACCTCCACACTCAGACGTCACGTGAGTGCTGAGGACCTAACTCAGGTCTGCACACAGATGCGGCATACACTTTAATCACCCAGCCATCGCCCCGACCTGACAACAGTTTTTAAACATTACTACTTACTTCGTCTACGACCACAATTTTTATGCCACCGAGGGATACGGCACTCTGTTTTATTATATCCAGAAGTCGTCCAGGGGTTGCTATGATAACCTGAATAAAATAGCAAAGGCAAATTTAAAATTAGATAATATTCATTCATTTACTCAATCTTTGTTGCTTGCTTTTGGGATAGGGTCTTACTATGTACCCCAGGCTTGCCTTGAACTCGCAATCCCCCTGCCTCCACCTTCTGAGTTACAGGTGTACACTACCACACCTGGCCTTTCATTCTATTTTTACTGAGTAGCAAGTATATACAAGATACTGTGTAAAGTACCACAATGAATAAGTCATACACTGTTTCTGCTCTCAGAAAATATGCCATCTATAGGAAGAAACAAATAAAAAATGTTATTGTGATACATATGATACAATAAATGAGAAGTCTGTCCAGTACATAAAACATAAAGATGGGTCTAAAGGATCAATGGGAGGAAGGTGAGTAGTTCAAAAACAACAAGAAAAGTATGCCTATGTAGTCCCTGGAGTGAGCGTCTACAAAGGGCTCCTTGGAGAAAGGCAGGATTCCAGCACAGGCAGGGGAAAATAAGGCAAACAGGGACCTCCTTAGGTAGACAGTAAGTACGCAGAGAAAATGGAGATATGACCTAAAGCCACAGAAACCAGCTCAAGATACTTCTACTGTTCAAATCAGGGTCAAACCAAATCACAATATGAAACTACACCTTTAAATAAAACAGGAAACCCTGATGCCATACAGATGAACACAAGACATCTGTGTATCTCAAAGTACTTCTCCCAAAATATTTACTAAATACAAAAGGAAAGAATAAACTTTACAGTTAAAAGACAAGTTAATATTCTGCAGGGTAGTGGTATAACTGAGTGGTAGAGTGTTTCCCTAGTGTGGTGGTTTGCAAGAAAATGGCCCCCAAAGGGAGTGGCAATATTAGAAGGTAAGGCCTTGTTGAAGTAGGTGTGGTCTCATTGGAGGACATAGTGTGTCACTATGGAGGTGGGCTTTGAGGTCTCATATATGCTCAAGATACCACCCAGTGTCTCAGTTCACTTCCTGTTGTCTGCAAGATGTAGGACTCTCAGCTACTTCTTCAACACCGTGTCTGCCTGCATGCCACCGTGTCCCACCATGATGATAATGGACTGAACCTCTGAAAATGTAAACCACCCCATTAAATGTTTTCTTTTATAAGAGTTGCTGTGGTCATGGTGTCTCTTCACAGCAACAGGAACCCTGACTAAGACACCTAGGATGCATGAGACCTGGAGTTCCACTCCAGTACCTCAAGGAAGAAAAAAAGTAAAAGCTGCCCCAAAGGATGCAAGAAAAGAACAAAGTGTATTTCTCTTCAGAGTGGCCTGTAAGCTGGCCATGGTAGAGCACACCGTAACTGCAGCACTTCAGATGCAGGAGGGCTGCCATAGTGTGAGAGCAACAGATGGGGAGGGGGGTGAGGGGCTGGCTCAGCAGGCACGAGCACTCGCTGTACAAGCACAAGGACGTGAGTTCAAGGCCTCAGCACCCGCAGAGGTCGGCTGTGGCTGCACGTGTGCCTGGGATCCCAGCACTACAGAACTCCAGCTTCAGTAAGGGAGCCCGTCTCAAGGGAATGAGTCAGAGTGTGATAGAACACAACACCCAGTGTCCTTCTCCGGCCTCTACAAGTGCACAGGAGTACACACCTGTGCACACATGTGCACATCCATCGCACACACACACCATATACATATAAATTTAAAAAGAACAGACTGAAAGGACGGCTCAGTGCCTGGAAGCACTTGCTGTTCCCAGCATCCACCTGGCTCACAACCATCTGTAACTCCAGCTCCTCTACACCAGGCACACACATGGTGCATATACACACATGCAAGCAAAACACTCATACACACACACACACACACACACACACACACACAAATCTGAAAGTACAATAAGAAAAATCACAACATCGCCAAAAAGAAGTGACTTGTAAATCCTGGAAGTGTCAAAATCATGGAAAAAGAAACCGATAGTAAAGACTAAAGAACAACAGCAAACTGACACGGCAGAGAGGCGCTGTCTTGGTTTCTTTCCCATGGCTGTAATAAAGTATCCTACCTAAACAACTTAAGGGATAAAGGGTTTGTTCTGGGTCACAACTCAAGGGAACAGTCCAGCTGTGGCAGGGACATTCACAATCAGAAAGCAGAGAACTGCATGGTAATGCTTAGCTTGATTTTTCAATTGTATACTGTCCAGGATCCCCTGCCCAGGGAACGCTGAACTACAATCAGGATGGGTCTTCACACATTAGTTACTGTAATCAAGATAACCCCCCAGGGGCATGCCCATCTCTCAGGTGACCCAAGATCCTGTCAAGTGGACAACACTAGCCATCACACACACCATCCAAATACAACATATGATCCTGGTTTGGTTTTAGTTTTGTTTTGTTTTGTTTTTCCCTTGGAGCTGAGGACTGAACCCAGGGCCTTCAAGTGCTCTACCACTGGGCTAAATCCCCAACCCTCCTATTTGCTTTTTTAATGCTTATTTTTTGAGACAGGCACTCTGTAGCCCAGGCTGGCCTTGAACTTTCAATCTTCTTGCCTCTAAAGCCATAGTGCTAGAATTAGAGGTGTGGCCACTACATCCAGCTTGAACTGGATTCTTGTGCTAGGGGAGCAGATATAGGGTAGGGTAGGGTGCGTGCATGCGTGCACGCATGTGTGTTTATGTGTGTGTGTGTGTGTGTGTGTGTGTGTTTATGTGTAGGTGGGAGAATTATAAAAATGTGAGTAGGCCCCAAAGAGTAGCTGACATACTAATTTCTGCTCTATTACATCAATGTTAACTTCCTGATCTGGAACTGGGTTGTGAACATGCGGAGTAACGAATGTCCTTAGTTGTAGGAATCACATCCTGAAATATATGAGAATGACAGAGCATCAAGTCAGACACTCCCTTCCAAGGAACCGGGGGAAGAAGTTTTGTATAGCGTACTGGTTTCTTTTCTTTTCTTTTCTTTCTTTCTTTCTTTTTTTTTTTTTTTTTTTGATGTTTTCAAAACAAGGTTTCTCTATGTAGCTTTGGAGGCTGTCCTGGAACTCACTCTGTAGACCAGGCTGGCCTCTAACTCACAGAGATCCACCTGCCTCCCGAGTGCTGAGATTAAAGGCATGCGCTACCACTGTCTGGCTTTGTACTGGTTTCTTTGGTTCAAGTTGAAGATTTTTTTAAAAATGTATGAAAACATTGTATCCAGTCATCTAAATGGCTAACTAAATGTTACAAACTGGAGTTTACCCCCAATGTATTCACTATATTTTTTTCTCAGACTGAAATGCAGCCAGCATGATGGAGCAAGCTCAGCACTCAGAAGACTGGGGTGGATGAACTTCAGCTGGAGGCCAGCAAGCATCCAAGAACTAATCTTGAAAAACCAAAAGGATGACTGAACTTCAAGGTTATCTATTTAAAGGTGCTTAGAATTACACCTACATGTCTATATGCATCATAATGTTTCAATGCTGTGCACTAAAAATAGGTTGAATGCTTATATGAGACTCTAGCAAGTTCTACTAACCCAATTCAGTGTCCATAAAATATTTTAATGGTTTACCTTATAAACATATACTGCTGAACTTAAAATTTTTCCACTAGTAAAATACCACCTTTCTCTGTTTTATATAGTGGAGGTCTACAATGAAAATCAATAAACCAATTTCCCACTAATTACCAATCAGCAATGTCTTACAGGTGTATTTGACATGTTTTAAATCTCTCAGACATATCTGATGAGACATCTGATAAGCAAGATAGGTATTAATACAGAGTTCTTTAATATTGCAGTATTTTCATACCTGTTGGTAAGTACCCATTGTCCCTTTTCCACACAGTGCTCTCTGGCATCTCAGTTTCTCCCCTGGGACTTCAGAACCTCACTCCCATCCCAGGAACTAAAAAGATAACGTTCAGAATAGCAGGGGACCCCCAGGACCAACGGCAGCACCTAGGCTACAATCTACTTTTACTGGTCAGCCTCTATACCAACCTTCCCTTAAGCTGAATCGACAAGGATGTACAAGCATTCTAACTCAAGAAAACCAGAGCCCATCCAAGCAAAGTTGGTTATCTACGACACTGTCGTCAAGTTCCAAAGCCACTAGGTCATATTACTTTCATGTATCAGAAAACACAGCCTACACACAGTAGCACCGTGAAGGGGGTAGCAGAGTCAGATAAATTAAAGTTCCAGTTTGGGCAATTATTATTTATTAGCTATGAATATTTAAATGAGTCCCACTTTCTGACATCTGCCTTCTCAACCATGAAGGATGAGCTGTACAAACCTCCCTCCAGACAATGGTTACATGTGATGACGTACATGAGGACACCCAACAGAGTTGAGTCCACAACAAGCACTCAGGACGTTATATTTCATTCCTTTCCTACATAAAACGAACCTTTTGTTTCATTTCTTTCTTTCTTTCTTTCTTTCTTTCTTTCTTTCTTTCTTTCTTCCTTCCTTCCTTCCTTCCTTTCTTTCTTTTTTTTTTTTTTTTTTACAAAGTCTCACTCTGTAGCTGTGTACTGGCCTAGAACTCACTATGTAGCTCAGGCTGATCACAAACTCTCAGCAATCCTCCTGCTTCAGCCTCCAATGCTGGGATTCCAGACATGAATCACTACACTTGACTATAAAATTAACTTTGGAAAAAAAAGACTTAGTTGGCAAAAACCTAAAAGCTACCTAAAATCACATCCTCAAGGAGAATCATGCACACACACACACACACACACACACACACACACACACACACTCCTCTATTGCTTACAAAACTTTCAGAGGCCTTCTCCCAAGCAGGTGCTCACCTTCACATGCTGTCGTAAGCGATGGAGCTGTGGGGGTAGAGGTAAGCCCCCCACAAGAAGCACCGTCTTCATGCGCGGCAAACCGCTCATTAATTCCTTGGCTTGCTTCTCTATCTGGATGGCTAGTTCCCTCGTTGGGGTAAGAATGAGTGCCGCTGGAGTTTTATCCTGCAAAGAGGAGAGAAACAACCCAGAAACCTCAACAATGAACTCCTGCTGACATGAACTACATCCTCTACAGTGACACCATCAGCCATAGATAGGAGCCCTTGCTCACCCCATGCACAGTTTTCCTCCAAAAATGATCAGAAATTGAACCCATTTCTTAAACAACTTTAGACAATTAAATATCAAAAGTGGGTAAGGCGGGAAAGGCCTCCTCTTTCGAGGAGGAATCCCATGGTCATCGTGAAGACTCACCAAAGCGTGGCACTGTATCCTGATTCTCCACTCTCACACATTTACATCTTTCTTAATTTTTTTTTTTTTTTTTTTTTTTTGGCCAAAGAACTTGAGGTTATGTATGGATGCATGAGAGGCATCCACATCCTATCTTCTCCCTTAGCTCTATCAATCACCCCATGTTTGAGCTGTACTTTTAGACATCCGTACTTTTCCCTCACACCATCCTCTATTGCTTTCTTCTCTTTCCTCCCCATCTACCCTTTCTTGCTCTTCTTGCCACGAGCCTGGCCCACATGCCCACCAGGACAGGCTGGGCATCCTCAACCCACCCAAATGCACTTTAAATACCAAGACTTCTGAGCACCAACACCGTGTTCAAAAGTCTCAGATCCTGGGGGCTGTAGGGATGGCTCAGTGGTTAACAGCACTGGCTTCTCTTGCGGAGGACCCAGGTTTGGTGCCCAGCACTCCCTTGGCAGCTCACTACCTCCTGCAACTCCCGTATGGGAACTCCAACACCCTCTTCTGGCTTCCAAGGACACAAGGCACATATGTGGTCCCCTGACACATGTACAGGAAGGCACCCATATACTTAAATAAAATTATAATTAAAAAAAAAAAGTTTCAGATTCTGGAGCACTTTGTATTTTGGATTTCTGAATTAGGGATGCTCAACCAGTAAAGTCTACGCAAATATTCTAAAATTGGAAAAACTCCCAAATCTTGAATACCTCTGGTTCCAAACCATTTCAGATGCCACTTGGCATGTACTAGGAAAACAAATATGCCAAGTTCATGAAATTGTGTGTGAAAATGCTTTATGCACTACAAACTAACAAAGCTAATACTTCTTGTTTTGTTTTGCTTGAGACATGATCTTACTAGGTAGCCTAGGCTGTCTAGAACCCAGTTCTCCTGCCTCAGTGCTGGGATACAGGCTTGGGCCACTAGGCCCTGCAGTGCTATTTAGATGACCATGGGTCACACTCAAGAGCATACTTTGAGCCGGGCGGTGGTGGTGCAAGCCTTTGATCCCAGCATTCAGGCAGGAGGCAGCGGCAGGCAGATCTTTGTGAGTTCGAGGCTAGCCTGGCCTACAGAGTGAGTTCCAGGACAGCCAGGGCTATAAAGAGAAAACCCTGTCTTGAAACACCAAAGAGTATACTTTGATATGGTGCAACAGCATTATTACTTTAATATACAATGTCTGTTTCTCCCAAACCCCAGAGGCTTAGCTGACAAACTGCAGCTCATCCATCTGGTAAACAGGATTTTTCCTCCAGAACAAAACTTTGTTCTTTTATAGAAAATCTGCTAAAAATAAAAATGTTTTGTAAGGAAATTAATTTTTAGACCTTCCAGGAAAAGATCTCTGGTTCAACACAATAAAAAGAATATTCTTTGATATTATGTTTCACATACAAAACAGAAGCAAAATCACTAGATGCCTCAGTGACTTAATATCCAAACGTTGAGCTGAAGCTTGCAAATTTATTAGTTATGATGAAACTTGGTAAATACTGCATCTGTTTCTGAGAAGAATACATGTCAGATCTATAAATTACCTCA
>CABHPH010155302.1:0-37714 GCA_902168325.1 Peromyscus nudipes | reverse complement strand
ATTTAATAGAATGATGGGTGTGACTACCGACTGAACGGAACTCTACTAATGTCCTGGGATCTGAGGAGTTGTCTGTTCCTTTGATTTGAGGATTTTGTGCTCAAAATCCAAGCGGGGCCTGGGGTGTTAGATGGGGTTTTGATTTTCATCTATCGTTCCTGTAACTCCCTCCCCAACACAAGCCATAGAAATGAGAATCATTGCCTAAAAACATGGAAGTACAAGGTGCAGAAAGTTTGGGGAAAGTTGAACACATGGAGGCCAGTTTACATCCAGAGAGCACATGGCACTTCCATGACCCTTCCTTGACCTTTGTCCTACACATCTCTTCATTTGTATTGTCACGCCCTTTGTAACAAACCAAAAAACATGAGTTCTGTGAGCCACTCTAGCAAACGAACAAAACCACAAGCTGTCCTCTGTCATGTGCAAGCGCACATACACACACACACACACACACACACACACACACACACACACACACACACACACGTAGTGGGTAGCCATTCCAGCTTTGATCTGGAAGTTCCAACCCCCGTTGAGGCTTCGGTAACTGTCACGCCTACAAGGTGGGGCCAAGAGAGGACCCTGAAGACCCGAGATCCGGATGCGCCGGCTCTCTTGGTTCCTGGACCCTGGACGATGGAGGTAGACCGAGCAGAGTTCTCCAGAGAACACCGCCAGACTGTGCTACACCTTTCCCAGACCCTGTAAACTATACCTTCACTTGTAAGTTACTCCACAAAATAAACCTCCCTTTTAACTACGTGGAGTGGCCTTAATAATTTCACCAATACACACACTCTTTAAAAAATGGAGGGTTGGCCGGGCGGTGGTGGTGCACGCCTTTAATCCCAGCACTTGGGAGGCAGAGGCAGGTGGATCTCTGTGAGTTTGAGGCCAGCCTGGTCTACAAAGCAAGTTCCAGGAAAGGTGCAAAGCTACACAGAGAAACCCTGTCTCGAAAAAAACCAAAAAAAAAAATAATAATAAAATAAAAAATGGAGGGTTTGTGAGAACCTGGGTTTATAGCCAGTTATTCAGAAGTATAGGGAAATATAACTCGGGCATGGAACTAGAATCCATCCAAAGATGGATGAGGGCAGCCTTGGGGACTTTGTGCTCTCCACTGTAGGTAACGTGACTGCTGTGTGTACACTTGACAGGCATGGGGGGTTGGCATGTGACAACACAGGGACAGATGGCCCCTAACACCTGGGTCTCTCACTTTAGCCTCTAGGACCGCGAGACATCAGTATGTTCTTTTCTTTTTAAAAGATTTATTTCATTATTTTATGCATATGAGGGTTTTGTCTACATGCATGTCTGTGTACTATGTGAGTCCCTGGTGCCTGTGGAAGTCAGAAGAGGGCATCAACTCCTCTGAGACTAGAGTTACAGAAGGTTGTTAGCTGCGGTGCGGGTGCTGGGAATTGAACCCAAAGAAAAGCCAGTGCTCTTAACCAACTGTCTCTCCAGCCCTGTCCTCTTTTTTTTTTTTTTTTTTTTTTTTGCTGGAACTTACTAGTATTTTGAGCATTGTTTTACAACCTGCCCACGCCTGTCCTTGGTGTCTGTCTTCCACGGTTCTTTAGAAGCAGTGTAATTCTTGTTTGTAGTATCTTGAATCTTATTTTTGAGATTCTGATGTTGAGTTTCAGCCCTCAGTGGGCTGTGAGTGCAAGACCAGTCTTTGGGGCGCTGTCTCATCTGGCAGCATTAGGTTCCACAGTAGGGACCTAGGAATGGCTCAGATGGATACCTGGCTCAGTTCTGATTTTATGTAAGTTGCGCACAAGCACAGCTGGAGGCGGGGCAGGGCAGCTGCTGAACCTTTGCGGTTCCCATTGCTGCTTCCCAGCTAATGACACAGAAGGAGATTGAGCAAGCAGAAGGGCTGGCCTGCCTTCCTGTAGGTGCTGGGGCCACCTGCACTAACTAGTAGGTGGTACACCTCTCTGCCCCACCAAGCAATGTACCCAGCAGAGGATGTGAGTGCCGCAATGCTCCATCTGAACACCTCTTCTCAGCATGAGTAGCAAAGGAACCACACCTTGGCAAGCCCTTACTGCTCCAACCCTGATGGGATGGCTCCCATGCCTAAGGTTGGTACTCTGCTGGGACACACATCAGGACTGCCCAGGGTTATCCATTTGGAGTTGTGTGAATAAAGCTGAACACACAGGTCAGGGTGTCCACACTTGAGAGCATGAGGCCTTCACAGAACAGCATCAAACGAGGCACAGGGGAAGGCTGGATGACCTCTGTGCTGCTGTTCCAAAGCCTTTGGGACAATTAGGGAGGTGCATGCGTCAGGACAGTGTACCGGAGACCATCATTAGCCTGCAATATTATATAATCATTTCAAACATAGTATTCAGCCTGAGCCCTGCTTCCTCTGGAGTGATTAGAACTTTGAATAGCCGGGCAGTGGTGGCGCACGCCTTTAATCCCAGGACTCGGGAGGCAGAGGCAGGCAGATCTCTGTAAGTTCTAGGCCAGCCTGGTCTACAGAGAGAGTTTCAGGGCAGCCAGGGTTACAAGGAGAAACCCTATCTTGAAAAACAAAACAAAACAAAAACAAAAGAACTTTGAATAATCAGTCTCTTTCCTTCAAGACATTACCTGGACGACCTGGCAATGACCTGCTTATGAGCACAGCATGGACATTGGGAGAGTAGCCTCTTCACAGGTCACAGGGAGACTTCTGGCTGGAGAGCGGAGCTTGTCAACTGAATCACAGCTGTTAGCAGTGAACTCTCCAAGAACGCCATCTCGGTGCTGCTGTCTTTTACTCCCACAAAGCCAAGGTAACAAGGAGCCCCTCACCACTGCTTGTGGTGACTTCCCTCATGACATTTCTGGCCATTTAGCTTCCCTTGTACTGTCCCTTTAGGTCTTGGCTCCTTTTCCTCTATTGGCCTTTGTATTATCATTCTATAAAAGGGGCTCTTGTAGAGGACCTTAGTTCTTAACACCTGTCTTAAGGTTTCTATCGCTGTGATGAAACACCATGACCAAAGAGCAAGTTGGGGAGGAAAGGGTTTATTTGGCTTACACCTCTGTATCACTGTTTGTCATTGAAGGAAGTCAGGACAGGAACTCAAACAGGGCAGGAACCAGGAGGCAGGAGCTGATGCAGAGACCATGGAGGAGTGCTGCTTACTGGCTTGTTCCCCATGGCTTGCTCCGCCTGCTTTCTTTTCTTTCCTTCCTCCCTCCCCCCCCCCCCGAGACAGGGTTTCTCTGTGCAGTTTTGGTGCCTGTCCTGGAACTCACTCTGTAGACCAGGCTGGCCTCGAACTCACAGAGATCCACCTGCTTCTGCCACTGGAGTGCTGGGATTAAAGGGGTGTGCCACCACCACCTGGCTTTCAGCCTGTTTTCTTTTTAATTATTAATTTATTTTATATCCAAGTCACAGTTCCCCTCATTCCTCCCAGACCCTCCTCCCACCCCCCAGCTTACTCCTCCATTTCTGTTCAGGAAAGGGCAACTTCTCCCATGAGTATCAATAAAAGTTGGCACGTCAAGTTGCAGTAAGACTAAGCACCTCCCCATGTACTAAGGCTGGGCAAGGTGACCCAGTATGAGGAGTAGGGTCCCAAAAGCCAGTAATAGAGTCAGAGACAGCCCCTGTTCTCACTGTTAGCAGTCCCACAAGGGGACCAAGCTACACAACTGTAACATAACATATATGCAGAGATCAGCCTGCTTTCTTATAGAACACAGGACCACCAGCCCAGGGATGGTACCACCTACAACGGGCTGGGTCTTCTCCCATCATTCACTAATTAAGAAAACGCCTTACAGCTGATCTTCTGGAGGCATTTTCTCAATTGAGGATCCCTCCTCTCAGATAACATAAAACAGGCCAGGACAGCACCTATGGTTAGGTGACTTACAATTGCTTGTTACTCCTCTTCTGGATGACTGCTGTAAATACCTGCACTCTCATGAATGTATCCATGCATACACACAGAACCATAGTTTAGAATATTAATTAGAAAAGCTTTTTATAAAAAGAAAAAAAGAGAGAGAAAAGCTTTTTACATGTTAAGGCTAATAAGCTAAACTTGACAGCTATTAGAGAGGCTGGGCAGTGGGACTGTAAGTTCAAAGTCAGCCTGAGCTATAGAATGAATGGGTTCAAGGCCAGCATGGACAAGCTAGTGAGAACTTGTCTCAAAATCAAATACAAAAGGAGATGGGAATTAGAGTTATATATCAGTGGTAGATGCTATATATTGGCATGCCTGACGCCCTAGGTCCAATCCCTTGGTACCAAACACTCACACCCACATCCTAACTAAAACATTTTTGCTGGGTGTAGGGCTGAATGCCTTTAACACCAGCACTTGGGGGGCAGAGGGAGGAGGGTCTTTGTCAGTTTGAGGCCAGTCTGATCTACATAGCCAGTTCCAGACCATCCAGGCTACATAGTGAGACTCTATTTGGGAAATTAGAAAAAAAAAAGATATTCATGTTTTTTCAAATATTTCTGTCCAATTGTTTTTGGTGGCTGTCTGCTAATTTTGATGGAGGAAAGTGGGTGGGTAGATGCTTCAGAAAGGCTCAAGGACATCTTGGATACCTGTTCCCATGTCCAGTCCAGCCACCTGGTTGCTGTCCTATACTTTCCCCATATTTGGCCCTGGGTGCTTTCTGGGTTTTGTTATCTGTCATATTTTGTCTTGGTGGCTGTGAGCAGGAGGCTAGCTCCACTCTGCTCACAATCACTGCTCTAGCTAACTTTCAGGGCTATGGGCAGGCCTCTCTGCTACCCCAGCTAGACCCCAGACTGAGCAAGCAGGGTCACTCAGAGAAAATGTTTGCCTGTTTTAGGGCTAGGTCAGGATTGCAGGACTAAATGTTCCTTCTAAACAGAAGTGTTGGGGGATGGGGACCACAAACTATCCCACTGGCCTACATAACAGATCATGTAGACTCCATGTAGCAGTGACTAGAAAGACAAATACACACACACAGACACACAGACACAGACACAGACACACACACACACACACACACACACACACACACACACACACGACTGTTGGACTGCATGTGATTCTGTAAAAGTACAGACTAATCTAAGCTGACCTTCCAAAACTGTTCACGGTGGCACCCAAACCATCATGCCTTCTTCCTGGTCCTTCCTGGCGTGTCCTGGTGCGGTACCCAGCACCCAGCCCCAAGCCTGCCAGGCTTTGTCATGCTGTACACCGTCCCCCTGCGTTATCCCCAGCCCTTGAACTGCCCAGCTGCTCTGATCCCTGCCACCGGACAGGTAACGGTCAAGTAGCTAAGTCTGGTTGTAGCTTGGGCACTGAGGATATCTGGCCCACAAGTGAGGCTGTAGTCACTCTCTGGCTTCTTGCTCTGGTCACATGAACAGGGTGGCCTGACAGGGGTTGGGGGCAGCCCTCTCTTCCCATTCCCATCAACAGGGGCAGGGGCAGCTTCTGCTCACTCAGACCCTACTTAGCCCTTTTCTAGGATCACAGTCCTACATTGTTTGTTATCAATATAGGGAGAAGATACTGTCTCCACGGTCTCCTGTGCCAGTTGATGGGCATTCTGGGAGATCCCTACCATATCTTCCCATGGTATGTATCCTTAAGGTGGATGTTCCGATGGCCCCACCCTGTCCAGGCCCAGGTATGAAGGAAGCCATGCAGCAGTGGCCTCAGGCTGGCGAGTGGGTACCAAATGAGAAGACCCACACAGCAGCTGCAGCAGAGGGTCAAGTTTAATGGTCACTCTAAGGGATATCGTACATTGTTCAGAGCCCAATCCTAACTCCCCTTGGTCAGGGACACAGCCAGGTGCCCTCAGACCCCAGGCTCTACAAAAGGGGGGCCTGCCCCCAAGCTCCAACTATGTACAAGAGAGCGCACCCTGCTAGACCCTGGGCAAGACTGTGAAGAGAGTCATGGGGACTTCACAGCTCACCAGCTACTGGACTTTCCAGCCTGGGTGACAGATCCAGGCCCCCACTACAGTGTTGGTGAGGTTCTTGCCTTCCAGGGCCCAGCCCCAGCTGGCCCCCACCAAACCCCTAAGCCTCTGTGCTGGGATGTGGCTTCCAGATCAAGGCTGGAAAAAGCTGAGCTCAACAGCAGCAAGGGAAGTGAGTCGGCCTGAGGAGGTGGGCAGCAGGTGGCAGCCCAGTGCCTCCTCTGAGAAAAGGGAAGGTGAGGCTCTTCCCTCCTACCGCCCAGGCTGCCCCTTGCCAAGATGAGGTCAAAGTAAGCAAGGGGTGACAAGAGGGGATGAAAGCAGACAGATTTGGCCAGTATAGACCGGGCCAGGCTAGGCAGCCTGGCAGTGCCGGCCCCACGTAGATGGGCCATCCTGGTGCTGGTGATCAAATACGGCAGGGCTGAGGGGCTGGGGACAGGAGGACCTGAACACACACTGGGCCGGTTGTCTACACTGGAACTAGTAGCAGAGTGCTTCACTAGTTAACTAGTAATGCTGCTTCCCTTCAAATTGTTCCAGGGGTGTAAAAAAATTGCACTTATTTCTATGAACCCCGTGGAGGGGATTCCCAATGCTGCGGCCTCCAGGCGAGGCAGGACAGGACTGTAGCCTCTGTGGCCCCCTGGTGCAGCGAGGACCAGACCCTACGAGAACCTGAGCAATGTCTGAGGGTCCCTGAAGTAGCTGTGGGCAAGACCAGGGCCACGTGGTTTTAGGTGCAAGAGGTGGCCCAGCCCCAGGTTCCCAGTCCAGAGGAAATGGCCCGGTGGTGCCTGGGCACGACCCATGCTCCTCACAGGACGTCATCAAAGTCCAGCAGTTTTGAGTGCTGGCGGCTCTTCCACAGGCGATAAAGCCGGAAGTCAAAGTAGGTCTCAATCATCTGCTTCCCTAGGCAGGAGAGAGAAAGGCCAGGAGGCTCGGGCCTGACCGGGTCCCAGAAGGGTCAAACCTACTGCAGCCCTCTAGTCAGTCAGCTGGGATGACTCACCTTGGGCAGACAGCTCCAGGGGTGACTCAAAAGTAACCTTGTAAGGAGTCATGAGGGTCCTGAGGTTCTGGAATAACTTCAAGAAGGGCAAGAGCATGAGTCTGGGGCCAGGAGCAGGACCCACCCTCCTTGCTTAGGGCCCTAGGCATGAGATTTCTGCAGGACGTGCAGAAGGCCTTGCCCACCCGGCTTCACAAGTTGAGCCCCTACCTTCTCCCCGTTGGGGTTCCCCAGAATGTAGCAGCCCATGATATGGATGACATTCGGCTCTGGGTTCACTTTGCTCATCAGGCGGCTCAATCTCTTCCAGAAGCTGGTGGGGATTACAGACGGCCTCAGCTCGGGGCTGTTGGCCCCATGACTGAACTCCACAGAAGGAAGCGTGGTGGAGGGAGGGAGGGAGGGAGTCGGAAGGAATATCCCAGGTTCAAGACTGCCCTCCCGCAACCCACGGTGCCCTCCCCTCTCACTGGATCATGTCCTCTTCCTTCTCCACTTTGGCAAAGGTGGCCACCTTGTTCTTGAGCAAATACAGGTGTCCAGGGCCACCCTGTAAGAGGTCATGGTCAGGCCTCAGGAGTGCTAGAGGGAGGCTAGGAGATGTCCACATACCCAGTCCACAAACGCACCCTCCCACGGACACTCCCACCATGCGAACACATGCAGTGTATTCTTGGGCTCGCTACCCCTACCACACTGACATCTTCTCCTCGGCAAGAAAGAAAAGGCTGGTTCTACCTGGCAGAAAATCAGCATCTTCCAGATCTTGGCCCCTTTGTGGTAGATGTTCAGCTTCTTCTCTATCTCTTCTGTGGACAGAGGGCTGTGAGCACCGCCCCTCCCCATGCAGGGCCACCCTTCCTGCCAGCTACCAGAGGAAGTGAACAAGATACATACCCAGGATGTCCTCGAATGTTGCATGCTCATGGTCCTGAGAACAGACAGGCCACACATCAGAGCCCTTGCTAGCCCCCACGGCATTCAGGCACCAGTAGCTGGACCCAGAGTGAGAGGTATACCCGGGATTTGTCTGGATGCAGAGTTGGAAAGGACACTCACGTAGAGGATGGGGATGATGGAGGGGTCATCCCTGCGGATGATGGTAGGGATGTACTCGGCTTTTGGCACCTTGGAGGAGATCAGCTGTGGGGGATAGGAAAAGTCCTATGAGGTGCACCCCACAGCCAAGCGGGGAGCCTTGTGATGCCCCTTTACTCTGCTGTAACCAAGGGTAGAGCCCTCTGAAACTCCCCCAGGAAGCTGAAGGCTGAGACCCTAAGGACCTTCACCACTAAGGTGGAGCCTGGAGAGCCCTCCCCAAGCCAAAGACAGAGTGTGGGCATGGTGGGGAGAATCTGAGGACAAGGCTGTACTCTACCCAAATGCCATGGAGGTGCACCCAGGGGCAGGGCTCACTCACCATGACCTTGGGTGGCAAGAAGCCCTCAGTGTTACAGGCCATGGCCTCCAGGCCTTTCTCTGTGTCCCAGTCCAGGTCCTCACAAGCCTCATCCAGGGTGCAGTGTGAGCTCTGCAGGTCACTGCCTAGGAGGCAGGAGGGGTCACCAAGACAGAGGCATACCACCCATAAAGCCCAACCGTGTCCTAGAGGGTCTTTGGGTAGCTGAGGTTAGTCACAGGCAAACTGCAGGGCCGTGCCACTGACATCAGTGGGAACAGCCCCACACAGGAAGAGGAGAGACATGTGAAGCTGGGACCCAGAACAAATGTCACCTGTGGCCAAGTATGCCCCGAGAGACAGTGGGTGCCACCTTACAGATGCCCCAGTTAGCACTGCTTAGCCATTAGTTAACCCTGCCTAAGAGACAGGAGAGGCCAGGTACTCCCATCTCATAGACAGGTAAACTGAGGCTCAGAGAGCAAAAGCGCAGAAGCCTAGCGGTACTGGCATGGGACCCTTGCCAGGGATGTGGGCCTACGGGAACTTGTCAGGGAAGTGGGCCAGCCTGCCACTGGACACCTACTGTCTCGGGAGTCGTGGGAGGTGTCGGCTTTCATAGGGGTGGGGTCGCTCCAGGACCGGCTGAAGCTCCGTTCGCGCCGCTCAGCGAACGCTGCAGTGAGAGCAAAACCCCCATTAGCCAGAGGGGGCAAGAACAGAGCAGACTCAGG
The DNA here is from genome assembly GCA_902168325.1 of Peromyscus nudipes. NCBI lineage: Eukaryota > Metazoa > Chordata > Mammalia > Rodentia > Cricetidae > Peromyscus > Peromyscus nudipes. Next base: position 28,605 of record CABHPH010155302.1, on the reverse strand, counting down.
CCCTAGGCCGGGGGGGGCTGGGGTGTGTGGAGAGGCAGACGCTGACAAGGCCCCGCAAGGCTGGGGCCTGTTCGTGTAGGAGCACAGAATACTAGGAGCGGAGTCTCAACGGGAGGACATTAGGGTGGAGACAGAAGCACAGTGTGGACTATCGAGTGGGCCTAGGGTGGAGCCTAGGCTGGGCAGAGCACTAGGTTAGGATACTGGTCAAGAAGGGCCTGGGTGAGGTAGAACACTGTTGGGGAAGCAAGACAGAACACTGAAACAGGGATGGACAGGAGCAGAAAGCAGGGAAGGGGCAAGGCCTGCGGGGAAGGCAGAACATGACAGACGGGTGGTGCCAGCAGATACGTGGGGCTAGAACGCATCGAGGGAGGTGGGCTGCCAACATGCAGAGCCCCAGCTTGCCACAAAGCCCCAGACTGCCAAGCACAGCACTGCCCATTTCCCCAGTACCCATCTTACTCTGGGCCTTCACCCGCCGACTGCCAACCATGCGCAGGTGTTTGCGGAAGTTCCTGAAGGAGAAACCATGGGGTGATGAGGGTCCATAGAGGGGTGGATGGTGGCTCCTGCCCACCTAGACCCTGACCACGCTGGACACTGGACAATCTCCCCAAGGCTCATATACAAGCCCTGCCTCCTCCTGAGATCCTTCCAGAACAGAGGCATGTGTCTCTCTCCTGCCAGTTCTGTTTCTTGCTGAGGCTTCTCAGTCATCTCCTCTGTTGCAGAGACACCCTAACATCCTCTACCTGAACCCGCACCCCTAAGTTGGTCTGGGGATTTCAAATTGTCCCTTCCCCACTAGGGAGACAGGGTCTCTCTTCCCCCACATTTTGTGCCCTGTCAAGACCCCATGTCTGAAGTAGACAAATGGTTTCCCAGGCACACCTCTGAGGTTGGTGGGAGATGGAGAGGGTAGGTTGCGCCACTGGATGAACAGCTCTGAGCTTCAGGGCTAGACAGACATGGATGGGCCTGCTGGCCGCAGTATGACTATCAATGTACCCTCAAGTATAGGTCCAGGGGCTGAAACGCAGCCTGGTCACATGGCCTCTCCTGCCTGCCACGTCCCCAGAGCAGGGCCAGGCCAGTGGTCGCCACCACCCTTCCCCCATCAGGTCAGGTCTTCCAGGGCCAGGAGGGCCCTGGCCAGGCCAGTGCAGACCAGAGACAGACCCTGGTGGCGAGTGGCTGGCAGGCCCTACCTCTGGATTACAGACGCGGAATCATTCTCCCGTTTCCGACGCTTCCTCTCCGCGTAGCCCCTGAATACCCTGAGAAACCGCCGCAAGTCAGCACTGCCCTTGGCTGAAGCAGGAGGGACACAGACGTGGAGACAGAGGTGCAAGCACAGGCGCCCAGTGGGGCATCCCAGGCCCAGCTCCCAGCAGGCCCTGCGGAGGCCTAGTTGTCCACAGGAAGCTAGACTAATGGAGCTCAGCACTACTCACTGCCCAGGCCCAGGGTCCCTGACCTGCAGACATCTATCCAAGGGTGGGAGGGTCCCCCAGGACAATGGCTGTGCCCCTAAGTGCACATGGCACGGCATACTTACGAGATGCTGGAGTCACCGTGTGGCGAGGCAGCAAGAGAAAGAAGACAAAGTGAGTATGGATCTCAGGCTCCCTTCAGCCCCCCCCTGAAGGCAGCTTCCCTCCCAGCAGGATGTCTACTGGACTCAAGGCCAGCTGTCAAAGGGCACCAGAGACTGTCACTGGCCCATACCACCAGGCACTGGGTTCTGGCCGAGCAAGGAGGGGCTTGGTCCTAGAGAAGCTTGCCTGTGCTCTGCCCACTTTGCCATAGCAACTGAGGGTGGGGCAGGACTGCTTTGCTGTGGGGACCTTGCTTCTAAGGCATATCCTTGGGCCGACAACTTAGATGCATGTCAGATAGAGGAACAGACCTCCAAGAGACCCCTGGTAACTGTCACCTGTCACATACGAAGCAGAATGAGGTTGGAGTTTGGGGTACGCATGAGGACGAGAATCCCCCACCCCAAACCACTGAGTGCTGGCGCTATCAGTTGCAACTGTGTCTGGGTCAGGTCCCCTGGCAAAAGCGAAGATAAAAGGCCATGAGTAAGTGGGTAGGTTGACTGCAGGGAACGCCCATGAGGGATGTAAGTAAGGAAAGGGGCAGGAAGAAGTAAAAGTAGGATGTGGTCTGAGGGAGCACGCAGCCCTGCCTGCTGGGACCCACAGCCTCAGCCTGGTCCATCAGCAGACCTGGCACAACGCGGCACATGCAGCTGTTCACAGGTCTGTTCACAGGAAGCCTCAGCTGAGCCAGAGGCCAGGCAAGAGTTGTCAGTACTTCCTAAGCCCTAGGAAGAGGCAGGCCGGCCCTGGACTCTGGCAGTGGACTGTGGACTCACGCTTGCATAGTTGTGGTTGCCGTCTGGAAGCTGAAAAGGTTTTCCTTGGGGAACCAGGTACGGATGGGGACATCATCTAGAAGAGAGAGGAGGCAGTGGCTAGCAAGGACAGGTGTCCTGAAGCCTGATCCTTCCCTACTGGGAAGAGACTCTGGGCCCACCAGGCGGGCAACAGCAGCAGAGTCAAGGCAACAGGACGGAGTCCTCTCAAGCAAAGAAAAAGCTCGCTCAGGGTGGGGTTCCAGGACATAACTCCACCAACCCACCCTCTCTGACTCGAAGCTTAAAAAAAACCAAACTCATTTGAATCTTTTCTTTGAGAGGGAGAAGGGGGAGGGAAGGGAGGAGAGGTTAGGTGTCTGATCCTGCTGGAGCTGGAGTTACAGGTGGTTGTGAGTGGTCTGATGTGGGTGCTAGGAACCAAACCTGGGTCCTCTGCAGGAACGGTAAGTGTTCTTAACCACTGAGCTCTATCTCTCCACCCTCTGGCTTGAGGCTCTCTGTTTAATTTTCCCCTTAGCTGTTAAGAGTGTGAGGAACTTCCTCTAAAGCGGATGTCTGTCTTTGGACTGTCACCTTTTCATCTCCCTTGGACACAGGGTAGCCCTTCTCAGCTTCTCCTCCTTTTAGCCCCATAAGAGGGTAGGCTAGAGGTCCTGAGAGTGGAGACTACCTTGCTGAGGGCTGTCTACTTCCCAGGGTCCCCTAGAGCTATTCTCTAAAGCCCAGGCATGGGGCTGCTGGAATGTCCTAAGGGGGGTGCTCTGTGGGGAAGGGTAGTTAAATACAGCATGCCCTCAGGGTATTCCAACCCTTCCCTCCAGTTTAACAATGCTAATCTCAGGGCCTAAACAACTTCCCCTCCCTTGTAGTTTCTGAAGACAGCCTTATCTTTCATTAAGCCATGTTTTTTACATCTTCAAGATTCTCCCAGGCCCCCTCCTCCAGGAAGTATCCTTGATAAACTCTGTGATAGATTTGCTTGAGTTCTGAGGGAGGCCACAACTCACAGGATTTAAGGGAGGGAGGTGACTCCAAATTGAAGGGATTTCATCCTTCACACCATGATACCCAAGCTTTACAGTGTTTGCTGCTGCTAAAGGCCAGCAGGCTACCCCAAAACCTGCCCAGGCCCAGAGATAAGGCCCCTCACCAGACACTCGATCAACACTATACATCCTCTCCAGCTTCTTGTGGCGGCCAGAAGCCTCAGGTAGAGGTGGCTGTTCCAGCCCAAAGGCCCGAGGGGAGGGACCAGGGACCAGCTGGGCACATCCTGGGCATTCTTTGGAGCCCTGGCGGCTGCCTGCCCAGCTTTGGCAGGGCCTGTTGATGTCCTCACGGCTGCTGCCTGGGCTGGCACGCAGGGGCTGGCTATGGTGGTGAGAGTGCCGCTCCCGCTGCCTCCGCCCCTTTACCACTGCCAGCTCAATGGCTTCAGCTTCAGAGCCGGGCAGCAGGGCTGGCTCTCTAGAGATGGTGTACACACGGGGCTGGGGGCCCTCTGGAGCCGGCTTCCCGTGGACTGCCTCCTCTGAGATGCTGCCCTCATAGCGGCCATTGGAGACGAGGGAGAGGCGGCGCTTGTTCTGGGGGGCAGGCTGCATCTCTGGGGACCCGTCGTGGCCAGAGTAGGCGTCAGCCAGCAGGTGGTCTAAGGGAAAGGCACCAGGTGAACCTTCAGCCTGCGGGTCTACCCTCCCAGTCTCCAGGGATACGGAGGGCAACAAACACCCAGCAAGCACCAAGCTTGACGAGGGGGCTCTGATTGCTAGAAAAGGCTCTGCCAGGTGTCCTGTTCCTCTTTTTATCTGGGCCTGAAGCCCTATTAGAGTGTGGATTGGGGTGATAGACAGGCCATATTACCTGTGTGTGCATCATCAGAGGTAAGAATAGACAGGCCAATCTCCCCCCACGAGCCTGCAGATACACCCATTTGCCTGGTGCCAACTTCTCCCCTCCCCCCCCCCGACCAGCTGGCCCCCGAGACAGTGGTGCCAGCCCTGGGGGTGCCAAGAGGCCTGTTGCCATGCCAACAACCCAGGCTGGGAGGGCGCCATGGAGATGGGTGATTGGAGCTCCTCCTGGGGTTCTGGGCTCTGGAGGGCAGGGGATGGATGTGAGGAAGAGAAGCCAGCAAGGCGTCTAGGCTGGCTCACACTCCACTGGCCCTGGCCCTGGCCTGGGGCAGAGGACTCACCCTGCACAACCCTTTTGTTTCCTTGTGCCCCTACCTGCACCGTTGCGGTTCTCAGGGTGACTCTGGGACAGGTACTCTCCAAACGCTCGGGCTGCTCTGCATGGTAGGAAGAAGGAACACGGTCAGTGCATGCTGGCTACCAGCCTTCGACATTGGCAAAACCCTTCCCACCAGACCTACCCCCACCCTAGCCCTCCACACCAACATGAGAAGAGGTGGGCTCTCTCCACCCACCAGAGAGCCAGGACATCCTGGCCACGGACCTCCGACCGCTTTCTGTCCAATCCGTCCAGCCTGTGGGCGGCAGGTTGTAAGGCCCGAGGCCCACTCTAGTCGGAACAGGAAAGCTGCAGGGGGCCGGAGCAGCAGTGCACACCACAGCGGAAGCCGGCAGCGGCTACCTAACCTCCGGTCAGCCCGTCGCACTCACCTTACTTTGGCCGCTACCGAGGACATGGCCTCGCTCCTCAGCGCCCTCCTCCTGGAGGCGGCGGCACCCATGGTCACGGTGCCCGCGCATCCCCCGGGCTTCAGAGCGCGCCCCGCGCCCGCCGCCTCTGCCGGGGGAGCCGTACCGCGCCTGAGGTCGCGCTAGGTCTCGGCCTCAGGGTCAGGGTCACACTCAGGCCCGGGCCCCGCATGGCCGCACCCAGCGCCCTGCGAGTCCAGCCACTGTAGGAGAGCGCGGCTGGACCCGGGGGCGGTGCTCCGCCTCCTGACGCTAGGCCTGGGCTGGCACCACCCCCATGATGACAGATACGGGCGTGGTTAAAGGCGGCTCCTCCCGCGGGCTTTCTTCCTAAGGCGGCGACCCTCCCAGAACTAATGGGAAGCTCTTCCACTTAGGGCAGGGCCCATGTATGCCCAGGGGCGAGAAACGCCTAAGAAACCCAAGAGCTCACTTTGGTTTTGGGGGAAACCCTAGCTCCATCCAGACCCGGAGCATCCTGCCTGCTTAGCCTACAGTTGCTACCTGGAGGTTGCAGGAACCAGCAAAAGGGTCCTGAGAGGTCCTATGACTACCCCACTGGGACCTTCTGGACCTCAGGTCCATCTAGCTCTTTGCCATAGCAACCTTCACACTGGAGTGAAATATCGACACAATCAGATTGACTTTTATTAATATGCCAATCCCATGCTCCCACGCCTCACAGAGGCTTCAGAGCCCCCTCAGTATTGCTGGCTGTGGGGATATAAGGCATGTCAGCCAAGAGAAGAGGCCCATGACTCCTCTAACACAGCACATGTCCCTGGAAGAAACCGGATGGATACACCACCAAGCTTGATCTTGTCAGGCAACTGAAGTAGCCACCGAGGAGCAGGTGCATCCTCAGTCTTGGGGTCAGGCCCAGGGGAGGACTGTGCTGTATTGTATTAGTCCACGCAGGAAAGGCATTAAGGTCTTGGCCCCTGCTCATTTTGATCAGGGAGCCAAGGGCAGGAGTCCTGGGTCTGTTCTGGGAAAGCCAGGCCTGAGGGCTCTTGCCACACTGAAGGCTCATCCTCCTGGAAGCAAATAATACATGGTCAAGGTATGTGAAGTAGGGGCTGCCAGATCCCAAGCTGCTTTATTTGGAGTGGGAGGGAGTGGCCAGCCCAGAATCAGAGACCAGGGGCAGGCCCTGTCTGAGGACCTCAGAGTGGGCATAACCAAGGGGCACTGGCAGGACACGGCCCAGCACCTCACCGAGTCAGAGTCCAACTCAATCCCAGTGCTCTGGAAGTCAGCATATGTGTCTTTGGGGATGTCTGGCAGCTCCTCCTCATACTCTGTCTGATAGTCAGATTCATCTGGAGCAGAATAGGCTACATTAGCCCCCTCCCCAAGGGCAGTGGCTGTGTCTAGCACAGCTAAAAACTAAGGCAGAACATGGCCACAGACCCTCTGTCCCCAGCTCCATGGTAACAGTTCACATACACAGCCATCTATTCAGTCCCAGGGCTGCCAGAGGGAGTTGCGGCAGACCCAGCAGTACACCACATCTGGCTTTGTCCACCCCACTTCACAATGGGTCCTGTATGTCTTTCAAAAAACATGGAGTAAGTTGGCCCTCCTTACCTACTAAGCATGCACAGGAGGCCTGGTCAGGGTGGTGTAAGGAGACACCAGCAAACTTAGCTCAGTGCCTGGGGCTCTCACCCTGGGAAGTTCCTCTTTAAGATGGAACATGGAGCAGGGAATCCTGCAGAACATGTTGTTCTGTTGCAAGATGGGAGTGAGGGTGGGGATGGTGGTTGATGGCCCCCTTGCAGGGCTGTAGGTCAGAGCAGTGGTTGCTGGCCCTGGCCCTCGGGCTCTCTGTAAGTTCTGCCAGTAGGCTTCCCTGAAGGTCCATGATGTGGTTAGGATACTATATGGAGTGATGAGGGAGAAGCCTGAGTGGCCTAGGAGACAATCCCATTGCTATGGAAACTCTTGGGCTGGATAGATGGTCTCAGGGTCTTGACACAATGGAGCAGCAGTGGTTAAGTCAAGTGCTAGTGACTTCTTCAAGAGAAGAGTGAGGGTCCAGGGGAATGGGGTCCGGCCACCTCTAGCCCATCCCAACCTTTGTTATGCAGGCCCACTTTCTGGACATCTAACTCACCATCCACGGCAGCCACCTTGGCCGGCTCAATCCGTGACACGATCTCGGCGAGGTCCGTGAAGGAGGCGCTGGGGCAGGTGAGCACCTGAAGCAGAGTGTAAGGCAGCTCAGGCACTCAGCATGTCGCCTGGCTAGGCTGCACACAGGTAGGGTAGAGGCAGAGAAGGCTGCCAGTGCAGTGGACCCCCACCCTGCCAGACCCTCCATCCTGCTTCTCACCCCACAGTCCTTCCTCTTGCTTGTCCCCTGCTGGTCCTGCAGCATCTTCTCCAGCACACCACTCCGAACCCAGATGTCAAACACTGTCCGCCCATGTTGATACCCAACTTCCTGTATACATAGGAGGCCCCGTCAGGAACTTGAGGGAGCCCCTTCTTGTGCTCTTAGAAAAGGGGCTGAAGAGGTAACAACCATCAGAAACTGGTCCCCCAGGCCCTCTTCCCCTGCAGTCAGTCGCTGACACTCACACAGATCTCATCAAACTTGCCGAAGTCCAGGGTGCGGTAGCTATCAATGGGAGGCCTCAGATACTCGCAGTAATCACTGTTCTTCACCATCTCCAGCTGCCGGACGCAGCACACATAGGCCAGGCGTGTCTGAATCTCTGCCATGTTCAACACCTGCCAAGAATGCTTGATCTCCTACCCTGGCCCTCCCTCCTGGCCCACAAACATGATGGGCCCTGAGACAGAGATGTGACTTGGTGAGCCCCTGGTGTCCCATAGTTAGTCCCAGCGCCTGGGAAGAAGTACAAACAAGTGACCCAGATCTGCTGGACTCTTGAGCTTGGGAGGTGCTTCTACATCTCTGCTGCCAGGGATGGCACATGGGGTGAGAGCATAAGCCCCAGAGAGACTATCTAGTCCATCTGGTACCAATCCTACCTTGACTTTTGAGGCCAAGGGGTTCCAGCGTTTCCAAAGTAGCCACCATCCAGACAAGGCATCTCCATAGTTGGTGAGATCCATCTCATCCCGGCTGCCAACATCAATGGCAATCACAACCTTTGCCCCCATGGATCTTGCCACATCCGCTATGGAAAAAAAGGTAACCTGGTCACCAGCCAGGTTAAAAATGCAGAACCAGGGTACAGGGTAGCACTCCAGGAGGGATGGAAAAAAACAGATTAGAGGCAGACCCTGCTTTACTAAGCACTAAGAGGGCCCTGTTTCCTCTTGGTGGCTCCACCAGGGGACCATGTGGTCCCTCTCTAATATTCTTCCTGGGTCTATGGAAGCAGGAGATCAAATGTCCCAGCTTATGTGTAGCCTTGTGCACAGAACAGTGTGTGAGCCCTTCTGAGGACGTAGCCAACAGGTAGCAGGTATGGCCTCGCTCACAGTACACCCAACACCTGCAGGCTGTTAGTCTCCAACTGTGGGCACAGATGGAAATCAATTGCTCCTGGTTTGTCTCCTTGGCCTTTGTTCTGTTGCTGCTGTGCTAACAGGCAGAGAGCCATATGCTGGGAGCATGCTGTGCGCATGTGCATGCACGGGCACATGCGCATGTGTTCTCTATGAGCTGATGCCAGCCTGACATTTTCTCTTGGCATACTCTAAGGAAAACGTGTACCACCCCAGCCTTCCTGGTGTGGAGGCGGCTGTGGCAGGCAGCCACAGGGCAGAATGACCAAAGAGCTTTGTACCAGCTTGGGGGACACTCCCCCATTCTCTGCAGTACCTGGGAGGTTGTTGATGTAACCCCCATCCATCAGCAGGTGTCCATCCTTGGGGTCGCAGAGAGGGGGCATGTAGCCCGACAAGGACATGCTTGCACGGACATACCTCCACAGAGAGCCTGGAGCATCAAGAAGGTCTGGTGGGAAAATGGCTAGGAAGGGACCTCCCTGCCTCTGTGGTCCTTGTCCTCCACTGGAGAATCAGAGCCTCATCTCTGTCAGTCTGAAAGCCCACAGATCCCACCTCTAGGGAGAACACTAAGCTTGACAGACCACCACCAGACCTCTCATCCCAAAGTGCTTTGCCTTGAAAAGAGATGGCACTGAAGTAATTCTCTGTGGTCCTCAGATATCGCACTTTACCCAAGTGAAGACTGCTGTGCCAGAGCACATCCCTAATTCTGCTCCTTTCCCAGAGGCCCTTTTATCCACCTGATATCCTCACTCCTGACTGCCCTACTTCACCTAGTGTGCCTGTGGCAGAGACATCCTCTACCCACCCTATGCAAATGTGCCTGTGACTCTTGCTTCCTTTCTAAGACCCTCTGTGCCCTCATGGAGCTCCCTGTCCATGCTCCTATACCTGCCTGAGATCCTAGAGCGCTGACCCCACTAAGCTGACCCTATGGTGTTTTTGGCTGGGGAAAGCTCTCACCATCTGTGTGAACCCGCATGGCAGAGGCTGTGATGTCAGTGGTGATGGCAAAATAGGGAAGCCACAGGTCCTGTGGGGAGGACAGGGGTCAGAGGAAACCTCTTCTCAAACTGTTCCCTGTCCCACACTGGCAAGGCCCATCTAGGGACAGATGAACATAGAGAAAGCAAGATGGTGTCAAGGTCACTGAGCATCCAGTGCATGCCAGGTGTGGTGGGGACACACCTCAATCTGCCGGTCTCTGAAGATGCTGCTGATGCTGCTATTGAAGCCAGTTCCAGAAAACATAGATGTAATTGGGTAGGTCAGGTCCAGTATAGTCTTCACCATCGATGTCATATCCTAGAGACATGGGAAACCTCTACTGAGGAAATCACATTTCTGCATCAAAACTCAGGCAGCCAAGAGAATCCACAGGTCCCACTGCCTGAAGTTTCAGGAAAATACTCCCTGTGTGGTTGAGCCTTAGTGTATGTAAGCCCCAGAAGCTCCTGGGGCTTAGACACTAAGAGCCTCACATAGCTCCATGACTTCGGTCCTTTCCTCACACAGCTATATCTTGAGCACCCTTGAGGACTCCAGCAGACCTTTGTGCTTTGGGCATCCAGGTTTTCCTACACAGTAGAGTGAGCACTAGGCTGGACAGAGCCACCAGCTCTAGACCCTTCCATAAGACTAATGAGTGACAAAGAAAACAAGGAATAAGACAGTTTGAGATTCTGCCCAGGGCCTGGACCAGGGAAGCCGCTGGACAAATGGCCCCACTGTCATCCACCTCTTTAGCATGGTGGGTAGGTATGTCCATAGCTCCATCCCCATCATGTCCAGCAGTAGTCTCCTGCAGAATGGCCACCTTGGCAAGGTCCCACAGCTTAGTCCACCCTCAGGATGGTGGGAGGACCAGCCCAAAGTGCCCTGACTTCTCCTATTGCTGCTCCTCAGCAGCAGATGAGCTGGCGGAGGGAAGGAAAGACACTTCCTACAGGCCCTGGGCTGGGCTTCCCAGCCCATGACTACATTCTAAGCTGTTCTATAGCAATTGAACACATTTTCCTGTGGTCACTGCTCTTAGAGGCCACCCCCAGTGATTGCTGACATGTCACTAAGGACAGGCTCTCTTTTGATGGCCACCCATTCCATGGAAGAACTATATCTGGACAGAGAGCCTCAGGCTGTGTCCTTAGCTTTGTGAATTCAGCAGATAGCCCACTCCTCAGCTTCTGCATGAGGATGACCAATTTTCTTTTCTTTGAAAAAGGAGAGCACAAAATCTTTTGATCCCACGCATGGTTTCAGCAGGGTTCCATTTGTTCCACTGGAGCAGCCCAGCCTCGAGAAGGCTCTGAGCTGCCTGCTGGCAAGACAGACTAAGGGCACCTGCTCTGCTTCCTTTGATTCTGTTGGATGCTTTGATTCTGATTCTGGGGTCCATTTATGACAAGGCTGGACTAACAGCAGAGAAGTCGCATCTCCTGTGTAGCCTGGAGCCCACACTCAGCCCCTCCTGGTTTGACTCATACCAAGACAAAATCATCTAGGGCTAGGGACCAGACAACAGGGAATGTCTCCCAAGCACGCTGGAATGATCCATACTAACCAATCTGAAGCTGTATATCCTGCCTTGCCTTTGCCTCAGAAACTGAGGCTTGGCTGGGGAGTAGGAGAATCTTGGAGCAGTTGGGGGAGGGATTGAATGTGATCAAAATATACTGTATGAAATTCTCAAAGAACTAATAAAAAAGTAAAAAAGACATGGAGTTGGGAAGAAGACATTTGGAGAGCGTATGGGGCGGTTAAGTGGGAGGTAGATATGATCATATTTTATTATACACACATATAAAATTCTCAAGAATGAAAACAAATTTTTAAAAAGAAGCATGAGGCCTGTCCTCTTTCCTGATCTTGACTGACTCTAGTTCTGTCTTGCCTGCCTGCCCACTCTAGCCCTGGTGTAGCTGTGCCTCCTTTCCAGAGACTATAGGATCCACTAGCTCCCCTTCACTAGCATGGCCCTCCATGTTGTCACCCAGTAAACCTATCAGTTAAGACTAGAGCACAAAGCAGACCACCTCCTACTACCTGCCTTAAGGCCACCCCCCCCCCCACCTCAGGCCACCTCCTGTCACCTGCTTCTGGCCATCTCCCACCACCTGCCTAATCTTTTACTGCTTTATGCTCTCCCTCTGCCACACAGGCCACGCTCTGACCTACATGCCTGTCTCCTTGAAACTAGAGCCTTCCTGAGGGTGGAGGGTACCTGCTTACCTCTGCCCACTGCTTGGCCCGGATCCGAATCTGGCTGTAGCTCCGCTCCTCAGCAAATAGAGCACCCATGAAAGCCCCAATGGAGGTCCCTCCGATCATGTCCACTGGGATGCCACACTCTGCTAGGGCCCTGAGGATACCCACCTGGGCACAGCCTCTTCACCAGTAAGAACAGAGAAAGAAAACAAGCACCAGAGTCAGGTCAGCCCTTGAACTATATGCCCTGTGAGCCTCAGAGGCGCTGCCCACGATCTGACTGTTCCTCCCTCCTCAGAACCTAAAGCTTGCATGACCACAGACAATGGAACAAAGAGGAAAGGCTCCCAGAGGGAGTCTGGATATAATTTAAAATCCCTCTCTCTGGAGGTGCACAGGTGATTGTGGGGCTGAGACAGGGAAGGAAGCTTTTACTAAGGAGAGGCAGTGGGTGGCTGCTTCTATCCACTGCTGATTCCAACAGAGTATCACAGAGGCTGAGAAGCTGAACAGGCTTTACCACACTTGTGGGTTTGGGAAAGTGGAAATGACAGCCCCCTACCGAGAAAAAAAAGGGTCCTGGTAAACACCGAGGACTGCCTGAGGAGTTAAGCAAAGTAGAAATGAGCCAGCCCCCATAAAGAGCAGAAATTCAGTTTCCCACTTTTTCAAACCAGGCTAAAGCTATGACCTAAAATCTCAAAACCAAACATAACAAGTCATAGGAGAAGAAAAGACCTCATGACACAAGACAAGATTAAAAACAAACAACGAAAGTGGACTGAGGAAGGGACTAGAATGGTGGAGTACTTGCCTACCATATGCACACTTGGTTTGGTCCCCACTACCATACACATTAAAAAAGGCATAAACAAGTTAGGTGGTGGTGGTGGTGGTGGTGGTGGTGGTGGTGGTGGTGGCGGTGGCGGCGGCGCACGCCTTAAATCCCAGCACTCGGGAGGCAGAGGCAGGTGGATCTCTGTGAGTTCGAGGCCAGCCTGGTCTCCAAAGCGAGTTCCAGGGAAGGCACAAAGCTACACAGAGAAACCCTGTCTCGAAAAACCAAAAAAAAAAAAAAAAAAGGAAAAAAAAAAAAAAAAAAAAAACCCAAAGATATAAACAGTCTGTGTTTAGCACCAGAGGTGTGGGTGAACAAAGTGTTGTTTGTATGTCTATAGTGAATATATTAGTATGCTTAGTAAAAGAGGGAGATACACAACAGATATATGACTCCAGTTCAGGTATCTTGCAACATGCAAATTCATGAATATGGAAAGTAGAAAGAGTTACCAGAGGTTTTAAGGAAGTGGAGTGAATGTATGTTTATTTAGGATGTTGAAATGTTCTAAAATGGATAGGCCTGACAGCTGTACAAAGTGACCACATTTCATTGTACTATAACGGTTAAAATATTCATCTATTGTGTATATATTTAGCACATAAAAAAGAACAATATGCAATACCAGAGCTACACCCTCACAATGGAACCTCATGAGGATTATGGGAGTGAGGGGTAGAGGCAGAGCCACAGGCAGATGAGAGGGTGCATAGCGACCAACAGATGTAGGTTATTTGAGGGTTAGGACGTCAGTAATCTAAAACTTAAGAAAACACACAATTAGTCAGATAGGAATACTACTTAGGATCACAGAAAAGTCAATATCCAAAAAGAGTCAAAAGTATTTGTTTCTAGGAAGTCTATAGCCTTGGCTCTGGAAAGGGCAGGCAGAGGACTGTTTCTGGTGTGCCTTGCAGAACCACTTGGCTTTTAAGTATACCTTAAGCCTGACCTGCAAACCAGGACCAGGTCTGCATCTAACTGTTCTAAGTTTCTACTATCCAGGCCCACAGAAAGGACCAGGGCCTCCCTACTGACAATGTCACACCACTCCTCTAGGCCAGGGCCCCCACAATTCAGGATACAACGAGCACATGGGGGTGGTGGGGTCACTTTACTATAGACTGAGCAGAGCCACAACTCAGCTCATGGTGGGCCAGCTCCAGAGCACCCCTCCTCCTGGGAGATGTGGAACATCTGGATCACTACTTCATCCTCCTCATGATGCTCTGAGGCTCCACTTCTTTCAGCTCAGAAGGATCAGATGACAACTCAGAAGGATCAGATGACAACTCAGGACAGGAATTACATGGGCTAAAAATCCTTTAAAGAACCCAAAGCCTAAAGACCTGAAGGATAATCCTCTAGTCCACCAGCAGAGTAGGTCATTCCTCCATAAAGAATATATTAAAATGGGAAGAACCTCATGGGGAGCCCAGTGGAGAACTGGCCAAGGACAAGAACAGACAATGTTCAAAGAGGAGACACATGGCTAACCAAACAAATGTATCTAAACACAGGCAGTCAGATAACACACACATTTTCTCCTACCAAACTGATAACAGTGAAATCCAGAACATTTGGGCTATAAACACACATGTGCCCAGACACTTTGGCATGCGGACCACACCCTTGCCATCTATGGGGGTTCTTTCTTGAGGATATTAGAGTGGTCCAAGGATCTTTTCATCTGTGGCGCCATACTGCCATCCTCCCCATGCTCAGGGTAAAGCCCGTGGGAGTAACTGTCACCCCACACATGCGGCACACAGTAGGATGGGGGCTCACCTTGCTCCACCCCCTCCAAGCACCAAGGCAATGGCATTGCCTGTCAGCACCCGTGCTAGGCGGGAAAAGTCTGAGTGCCGGTCTGGTGGTCGTTGGAAAATTCGTGTGTACATCTCAACCTGAGAGGAGCCAAAGGAAGACAGAGGTTCGTGCGTTTCTCCAGCTAAAACTCTCCATGTCCTGATCTGATTCAAATCCTATCCTCTCCAGGACACAGGACATCTCATTAGCACCCAAGTGCCTGGCAGGGTCCGAGCTCACCTAAGGGGTGCTGGTAGAGGACAAACAGACCTAGAAGAAGCTTCTAGACTGCCTAAGACCACAGAGCCCCTCAGGATGTCCTCACAGGAGTCTCTCCACTGGCCCTTGTGTAGACAGTGCTCTTGGGGGCATATAGTCCCGGCAGGGGTGCAGTCAACAGGATGCTGTCCATTGAGCTGTGGGTGTTGAATGGTCTACAGCATGTGGACAGCCCCAATGCTTCCCACCACCTAGTTTTCACATTCAGCCCAAAGAACTAAAGATGGCCTGAGTTTTAGGATTGTATCTGCTTCTGCTCTGAAGGGATAGCATAGTGACCTAACCATGAGATCTCTTTGGGGCCTCAACTAAATGTGAGACTCTCAGCCTTGATTCCTGAACCTAAGTCAAGCCCAGATTCCTGGGTTCACTGGTTCCCAGGTCTGGATGTCCTCTCTGTGCCTGTGCCTCCACCATGCTGCGCCTTCCTTCATCTGCAAGGTAGCCCAGGAACTCCAAAGTTGTCACAGAGTTCAGAGGCAGAACAGGCAAGCCCAACGGAACCCACCAGCCCCGATGCTGCATAAAGGGAAGAAAGCCAGTTCCAAATGTATCCCGGGAGGCCAGAGACAATGGTCAGGGCTGAGTCCCACAGGGCCAGCCCTCCAGGCCTCACCAACTTGGGCAAGCTCCTCTTAGAGAAGACACGGCGCGGGCAGCGGAGGTGCAAGTGGCCAGAGCACCAGCTTCGCATGTTGAGCCACTCCACTGTGCGCGCAGGCCCCGGACCCTCCTCTCTATGCAGCAAGATTAGTTGCTTCTGGGCACGCACAGCTGTGTTCTCCAACATCCGCTCCAGCTGGAGGAGAGTAAGGCCTGGTCAGCAAGTCCAGGTAAGCCTGAGGACTGATCATAGTACAGGACCAAGGACACCACAGAGCTATCTCCAAGGTCTACACTCAACACTGCCCTGATGGCTGGCCCCAGAGAGGTCAGTGTGTGACAGGTCTAGTTAGTAGCTGGGCTACAAAGATGGCTCATTCTGGGGCTACTAACCCCCTGACCACACGGTCCACTTCACTGTGTGTGCTGGGTGGCCAACCCGGCTGCAAGGGTGCTGGGGTATGAGACAGGAGTGCTTCCTCCCGTGTTTCAAATACTGCCTTGTGAATGTATGCTGTGACCTTCACAGATGATGCACTTTGGGGGCATCTGCCTTACAAAATAGCACTGCTCCTGCATAATGGGAACACACATGACTTTAGCTGCTCCAGGATTAGACAGGCAGGGCAGATGCTTGAAATGAAAGCCAAGCAGGTAAACAGAGAGGAGACAGGAACACTAATTCAAATGAAGAGGTGTCACTTCATACTACTTAAAGGAAATGAATGGACTGAAAGTGTTCATTCCTGAAAAGGACATGGAGCTCTTCAGCCACACCTGCAGCCATTCATAAAGGAAAACTGAAAACAACAACCAGGTAAGCAACTTGGCAGCATCTAGTAAGTGCAAACATATCCTTTGGGGTCAGCAACTTGAAAGTATCTGAAGATAACTTGTACTTGCTTGTTACTGTGAAGTAACTGGTGGAGAATGCATGAACAGATGGTGGGCGCTCCCAAGTATGGAAAACCAAACAGCCATAGAAACGATTGAACAGGGGGATCTTTATCAAAATCCTAGGTATTGATGAAAAAGTAAATTTCATGTGGGAGGGTGGTGGCGCATACCTTTAATCTTAGCGTGTGGAAGGCAAAGGCAGGAGGATCTCCGGGTGTAAGGCCAACCTGGTCTACATAGTGAGTTTTAGGACAGAGAGGGCTACACAAATAAACCCTGTCTTGAAAAATCAAGACAAATAAACAAAAAACCAAACCAAACAAACAGTAATTTTGGAATGATCTAAAACAGGGCACCATTTCTGTATAATCTTTTAGAGTGAATACAGCAAAAGTCTCTAAAGAGTGGATGGCAAATATGTGGGTCCTCTTCTGAGTTTTAAAAACTTTTCAACTAAAGGAAAGAGAAACAGGGCTCTGAGACGGAAGTCCCTCTGAGTGCTCACCTCACCCACTGCTGGCTCTTGTTCACCCAAACCCACAATGAGGATGCAGTCAGCCTGACGGATGCAGCGCTGGGTCCAGGGTGTGAGTGTGCTGTCTGCTTGATAGAGCACAATCCGGTGGATGTCCTCCTGCTGCCCCAGCCAGCTAGACAGCCGGTACTCATGGATACTGAAAGACAGAAGGCAGCATCTCACCTTTTTTAAAAAAATTTTTAATTAAAAATTTAAAAAACAATTTTTTTGAGACAGGGTCTCACTATATACTGCTGGCTGGCCTGGAACTCCCTTTGTAGACTAGGCTAGCCTCAAACTCACAGAGATTGGCCCACCTCTGCCTCCTGAGTGCTGGCACCTCACTTTCTATGGGGTCTAAGGCTCCTCATCTTCATTAGCACCTCTCGCACAGAGCAGCAGGGGGGGCTTGGAACTGGGCAGTGGAGCAGAGGCTGTGGCCGGGCCTAGAGGTTGGGGGCTTAAGAGAAGCTGAGATGCAGAGCTGCCTGCATGATAAGGAGGGACTGGTTGTCTCCTGGGACCTCTGATGGTACCCAAGCACATATACAGAGAAGAAAGAGGGTATAGCTGCATGAGGAACCTGCTGGAATGTGCAGACACCAAGGCACAGGGATAATGAGGTCCATCTCAGGACCATGCCAGGACAGCTAAGAAAGAACTTAGGCTGACTAAATTTCTCTACATGGGACCACAGGGGGCTGGAAGCGCACCTGTCTAAAGCCGCAGAACCGAGGCGTTGTTTGATGTTGTCACTGGTCAGCAACAGGACAGGACCTGAGAACAACCACCCATTTCAGAATCTGTCCTAGCAGCCACCTCTAAGGACAAGCAAAGGACAATAGTGTTCACATCGTGTCCCGAGGTCAGCTCCCTGGGAGGGATTGCTGGCAATGGGGATGAGGCACATTTTTTAAGCTGCCTCTCCAAATCTGGGTCTCCTGCTGACATACGAACCAAGTCTTTGCAATCTACGGTCACGTGTGTGGACACAGGCTGGGGCCAGGACACATGCAACAGTAAAACGTGAAATCCTGTCATTCCCCAAAGCCACATCTAAAGTGGCCTGGATCCAAATCTAGTTCATTCACATACAGACGCCAAGCTTTCACATCCATGCCTCTCAAGTTAGCCAAGGAAAGGTCAGATGTGGCTCAGATGCCATGCAGAGTGGAGAGCAACGCTCACTCACAGGAAGCTGCCTCGGGAGTATACTGGCCTTAGGTGGAAAGAGTCTAGCAATGGGAAAGTAATATACAAGCAATAGTAATATACAAGGAGACTTAAATCATTCTTTTTTTTTTTTTTTTTTTTTTACTGTGTTTTGCCTGCATTTATGACTGTGTGAGGGTGTTGGATCCTCTGGAGCTGGCGTTACAAACAGTTGTGAGCTGCCATGTGGTTGCTGGGACTTGAACCCAGTTAAGAGCCAGTGCTCTTAACTACTGAGCCATCTCTCCAGCTCCTTAATTTTTTTTTTTTTTTTTTTTTTTGTTTTCTGAGACAGGGTTTCTCTGTGTAGTTTTGGTACCTGTCCTGGATCTCACTCTGTAGACCAGGTTTAAATCATTTTTAACAAGCCAGTCATGGTAATCCAGCCTTTAATCCCAGCACTTAGAAGGCAGAGGCAGGTGGATCTGTGTGAGTTCAAGGCTAGCCTGGTCTACATGCTTCCAGTTAGGCTAGGCTAGAGCTACAGAGTTAGAGATTGTCTCAAAAAACAAACAAAAAATCATTCTCAACAAGCTCATCCAAGAGTGTGCAATTAAGAGCTAATTCATGCTGGGAGGTGGTGGTGCACACCTTTAATCCCAGCACTCGGGAGGCAGAGGCCGGCCCATCTCTGAATATGAGGCCAACTTGGTCTACAGAGTGGGTTCTAGGACAGCCAGGGCTACCCAGAGAAACTCTGTCTCAAAAAAACAAAAACCACACATATATACAAAAAAAAACCAAACAAACAGGCTAATTCATAAGAGTGCGTGCGCGCACACGCGCGCACACGCGTGCGCGCACACACACACACACACACACACACACACACACACACACACACATGCGCGCACCAGAGTCTTAGGCTGGCCTTGAACTCCTAAATTCAAGCAATTGACCCAGCTCTGCCTTTCAAGTAGGTAGGACTACAAGCAAACACCACTGCATCTGGCAACAGTATCATATTTTAATTAGAAGCTGTTTCTTAGAGGCATATAGAATAAGTGTATCTTTACAGTCGGGAAGGCTACTGGAATGTGGTGATCACAACGCCTAAATTAAACTGTACTAATGTAGCCAGGCATGGTGGCACCTGTCTGCAGAGGGAAGTGGATCTCTGGGAGTTCCAGGCCAGCCTGGTCTACACAGTGAGTTCCAGGCCAGCCAGAGATACAAAATAAGGCCTTGTCTCAAAAAAATTAAACAACAACAACCAGAACAACAATAACAGAAAAAACGTGGAAATTTTTTAAGCAGGCAAACCTCTGTCCCACTACAGAAAAAAAAAAGGGCAGCAGGTCCTATAGGCATTCCGAGGCCAGTGCTTCCCCAACCAGGACAGTGGCAGATGGGCAACACATTTTCTCTACCTTCTCCTGTCAAGAGGCCTTCCTGCATAAAATAGATGGTATCTTGCTACATAAAACATGGAGGTGCTGGTCTGACCCCAGGCTAGATCCATTTACCCTCAGGGTACTTCTCCTGTCTAAACTCCTCTGCTAGATTTGGGAGCTATAAAGGAAGTGTAGAGTTCCCTAGATAGTATTCTAGGCTCTCACAGCCAAGGCTTCCAGCCCTTCCCATTATATGCTGCTGACCATGTCTCTGTCTGCCAAAGGCTCTGGGTTCTGTGTAGGGGGGCTGGATGCTTCTTCCTACAGAGCACAGGTAGGCAAGTCTAGGTGAGGGGAGCCTCTGGCCTCACTGGAACCAGGCATTCCAAAAGTCAAGAGGCTCACCAGAACTACCTTTCTCCACTCTATGGGGTGTAGCCTAAAGGCAGTGGGCAGCCAGGTTGCTATGCCAGGTCCCTGCTGGCTTGGACAGCACTGAAGCCAGAGGACAAGGGGACAACACAAAGTTTCCATAATAAAAGAAAACTTCTCAGCCTGGATTCTTCACAAGCATAACGCCCTTGGAAATGAAAGGAATGTATCAAAGGCAGCCACCCAACTCAAGGCAAAGGCGGGCACAATGTGGCTTTTCTTTCTTTCTTTTTTTTCTTTTTTTGGTTTTTTTGAGTCAGGGTTTCTCTGTGTAGCTTTTACGCCTTTCCTGGAACTCACTTGGTAGCCCAGGCTGGCCTCGAACTCACAAAGATCCACCTTCCTCTGCCTCCCGAGTGCTGGGATTAAAGGCGTGCGCCACCACCGCCCGGCCACAACATGGCTTTTCTAAATGCGAGTTCTGGTTCGACCGACAGGACAGTTCTCCAGGTGGTCTTGAACTTGCCACTTCTCCCCTTTCTTGTAATTCTCAAGAATCACCATGGGAGGTGCTAGTTCCTGAGATAGGGAGGGGCAGGTCAGGAGAGCTGGGCTCAGCTCCTGCTCTTAGACACAGGGTATTCTCCAACACTCTGACCCAGCTAGTCCTGTCCCGTGGGGTATAATATCCAAGGCAGGATGCTTTCCAGGTTCCTGAGCAGCCTGCTGAACTCTAGGGACCAGCTGATAATGAACCAGTGCGCCTGTTGTTCCTTGCTGCCCACTCCAATAAACTTGCTCTGGTGTTGTGTAGCAATGTCCTCCTAAATAAAACCTCTCATCTTAGAGGGAAGCTCATTAAGACACAGGATATTAAAAGGAGCTGAAGCAACAGATGTTATAAGGGGAGAGGATGTATTCCATCCTCTAGGGGACTTCTATAAGCTAAGGAAGTAAACAACTCACATAATTCTAGGAAGTCACTGAAACTAACCAGATTCACTAGGTTCTTCCCTCTCCAAGGGTATACAAGCAGCAAGAACTGCTGAGATTCTCAGGCCAGATGACTGGCCTAGCAGAGGCAGATAGATCAGCCCAGCTACCTCAAAGAAGCAGAGACCAGCTGAGCTACCTGAAAAGGACACTCTTCAACATGGTAAGCTGCTTATAGGTTATGTAGTGAGCTCTAGGTTTTCAGATTTCATAGCTGTCACCCATGCTGAGGCGGGCTGTTGGTGATGTAGCTGTCTTCGAGTAATTTTTGCTCCTGTAAGTAACCCTTCACCCATATTCCTGTAAGAAACCAAATAAAACTCACTGGTTCACCAAGTTAGACTTTGGTGGTATCCATACTTTAGCTTGTCATTGGTTCCCTATCTGGGTTGAGTAGTGAGCTACTTGTTCATGTTTTGTTGTGGAATATCTGTACACTGTATGAAGATATGTTGCTGTGATTGATGTAATAAAAAGCTGAATGGCCAATGGCTAGGCAGGAGGTATAGGTGGGACTTCCTGGCAGAGAGAGAACTCTGGGAAGAAGAAAGGCGGAGTCACCAGCCAGACACAGAGAGGAAACAGAAGGTGCAAGATGGAACAGAGGTAATACCACCTGGAAGAACGTAGATTAATATGAATGGGTTAATTTAAGTTATAAGAGCTAGTTGAGACAAGCCGAAGCTA
Source organism: Peromyscus nudipes (assembly GCA_902168325.1). Taxonomy (NCBI): domain Eukaryota; kingdom Metazoa; phylum Chordata; class Mammalia; order Rodentia; family Cricetidae; genus Peromyscus; species Peromyscus nudipes. The sequence continues at coordinate 7,316 of CABHPH010155302.1, read as the reverse complement.
AAGGCCAAGCTTTCATAACTAATAAGAAGTCTCGCCGGGTGGTGGTGGCGCACGCCTTTAATCCCAGCACTCAGGAGGCAGAGGCAGGCGGATCTCTGTGAGTTCAGGGCCAGCCTGGGCTACCGAGTGAGTTCCAGGAAAGGCGCAAAGCTACACAGAGAAACCCTGTCTCGAAAAACCAAGAAAAAAAAAAAGAAGTCTCTGTGTCATTATTTGGGCTGGTGATCCAAAGACAGTCCAACAAGAAAGCTCGCTACAATGTTTCCCCAGGAGCGTTGTCACAGACCTGTGTGCAAGCATTCTCTCTCACCAGGTTCAGACCAGCTGATAAGCAGAGCATTGTTTGGTGATGGTAACTCAAAGACATGATCCAAGAAATAAATAGCCAGTAAGGTGTGTTTGCATGATATAGAAATTCCTGCTCCGTAAAAGCCACTGTTGAGTGAACGAAATGACAAGACACTGACCAGGAGAGACTATTCACAAAAAGAGAGTCTTTCGGAAAACTGTTGTCTAAAATAGATACAATGGACTCTCAAATTTCAACAGTATGAAAACAACCAGGGAGGAGCCTGGAGAGATGGCTCAGTTGGTAAAGTACTTGCCATGCAAGCCTGAGCACCTGAGTTCAGACCCCCAGCACCCACGAAAAACTCCAGGCTCACTGCAGTCCCAGCACTGGCAGGGCAGAAACAGGGCCGGGAGCGTGCTGGCTAGCTGGTCTAGCTGAACAGTGATGCACAGAAGAAAAGCACATGAGAAAGTGTCCTGTGTCACACAGCATAAGGGAAACCACATAAGGATCGGTGGTTTCCAGGGTTTGCGTGGGAGAAGGGATGAGCACACAGAGCACCTTAGGACAAGTGAAAACACCTTGAGTGGTACTGCAGTAGTGAACACACATCATCACACACCTAAACCCACAGAACAGCAGCAGGGGTGACTCCTCATGCCCACTCTGACCCTGGGCAGTGGTGATGTGACGACAGAAGTTCCATTCTGGTAAGGAATGCTGACAGTGAGGATAGCTGGACATGGTGGGGGGAGGGAACACATGCGAAATCCATGTATCTTCCCAATTTTGCTTTGATCCTACAACTCTTCAAACACTTTTTTTTTTTTTTTTTTTTTTTTTTAGTCAAGGCCCTTCTATATCATAGTGACTGGCTTAGAACTCACTCTGAAGACCAGGCTGGTTTAAATTTGCAGCAGCCTTCCTGTCTCTGCCCGCCAGATGCTGGGATTACAGGTGTGTTGAATCACCATACCTGGCTTTAAAAGTGAGTCCCCTTCCCCACCAGCCGCCACAGTAAGAAAACGAATAGCCCAATTAGCAAATGAGAAAAAGGGCCTGGGATGTAGTTGAAAGTGGAGCACTTGTTTAACATGTGTGAGGCCCTGGGTTCTACCCCAGCATTCAATAAAACAAACAAAAACAGAAAGGAAAAAAGCAAGCAAGCAGAACATATGAACAGACATTTCACCAGAGAATATATACAGGGAGCAAATCCGCACATGAAATGTTTACTGTCATAAACCAACAGAGAAAAGCAAATTAAAATTAGGGCATATGGTGGTACACACCTTTAGTCCCAGCACTCAGGAGGCAGAGGCAGGAGGATCTCTGTAAGTTCAAAGCCAGCCAAGGCTACATAGTAAGACCCTGCTTCAAAAAAAGAAAAAAACAAAACAAACAACAAAAAACAAGAGTTGAAGAAATTAAAGAGTTTCAGGCCAGCCAAGACAACATAGTGAGACCCTGTCTCAAAAAACTAAGAGTAAGTAAGTAAATAAATAAATAAATAAAATTAGGGCATGCTATCACTATGCCCCTATTAAAATAGCTAAAATTAAAATGGTCATGACACAATATTGGCAGGGATGTGAGGAAACTGGCCCTTCACACATTGCTGGTGGGAATACAAATGGTATAGACATTGTGGAGAAAGCCTGGCAGTTTCCTATTAGACTGAACATACTCAGACTCCAGAGAAATCAAAATTTCTATGTATAAAAAATCCATCCAAGCTACACAGAGAAACCCTGTCTTGAAAAACCAAAAAAAAAAAAAAAAAAAAAAAATCCATCCATTACACAAATGGTCACAACAATTTAATTCACAGTATTCCCAAACTGGAAACTATCCAAACACCCTTCAATAATGAGTAGCTGCATAAACTGAAACATGCCTTCAGTGGTGTGAATACACCACAGCAATAAAAAGAAAGCAAGTCATGTTCGCTTTGGCAGCACATTCACTAAAACTGAATAAAAATAAGACAGAGATTAGCATGGCCCCTGAACAAGGACGATATGCCAATTTGTGAAGGGTTCCATATTTTAAAAAAGAAAGAAAATCTCACATGGCCACATGCTATGATTCTATTTTTATGAATTTCTCAGAATGACAAAAATCAGAGATTAAGGAGAGTTAGTTGTTTGGATGTCAGTGAGAAAGGTGTTGATGGAATGTAGCAGCTTTAAAGTGGCAGCTGGAAGGGTTTCTATGGCAACGAGCTTTGCAGCATTGGTATCGTCCTAGCTACCAGAATTGCTGTGTCAAAGGAGGGGGCACATGTAGTGATATACTGTATACCCTAATAAAATTTGCCTGAAGATCAGAGAACAGAACAAGCCACTAGATTAAACATAGAGGACAGGCAGTGGTGGCACACATCTTTAATCCTAGCACTTGGGAGGCAGAGATCTGTCTGGATCTCTGTGAGTTCAAAGCCACCCTGGCCTTCATGAGATTGACTCAGTCTGGAGAGAGACAGAGCCAAGCAGTGGTGGCACACACCTTTAATCCCAGTACTTGGGAAGCACACAACCTTCAATGGCTGGGCAGAGAAAGGTATATAAGGCATGAGGAGACAGGAACTAAAAGCTTTTGTCAGAAGCACCCCTTTCTGCTAGAGGCTTTTTTAGGCTGAGGAGTCCTAGAGTAAGAGGTGTCTTGTTCCTTTGTCTCTCTGATCTTTCAGCATTTCCACCAATATCTGGTACGGGGTTTTTTATTAAAAGACTATTTTAAGATTCATGTTATAGTCATATGTTATAGTCATGTTATAGTCATATGTGCATTCACATACATACATGTGCATGTATACATACACCAGAACAGTTACTGGGTCTGGAGCTGACCTTTAGAGTAGTCTTAGCATCATGTGCGGTGGTATCATAGGGACATTGGAAAAGGTCATGGGGCCTTTCTTACTTTGCCATCTCTTGTGATTCTATAATTATCTTGAATTAAAAAAGTTTTCTCCACAGAGCAACCTGACACTGCACTGGATGCAGCCTCAACAATCTGACCAATGTCACCGGAAACGAACTTGAGTTTCTGCACACCTGCAATATGGATTGCAGAACAAAGATCAAGACTATCGTACAAGCTGGGCATGGGGACACACGCCTTTAATCCCAGCACTCTGGAGGAAGAGCCAGATGGATCTATGTGAGTTCAAGACCAGCTTGGTCTACATAGAAAATTCCAGGACAGCCATCTACACAGTGAGTGAGATTCTGTCTCAAAAAACAAAACAAAAAGATATAAACAAAAACAACAAAAATCGCAATAATTTTAAATTATATATACCACTACATTAAGTTTTTATTTTAAGAATAATTTATAAGCCAGGCAGTGGTGGTGCATGCCTTTAATCCCAGCACTTGGGAGGCAGAGCCAGGTGGATCTCTGTGAGTTCGAGGTCAGCCTGGTTTGCAGAAACTATATAGAGAAACCCTGTCTTGAAAAAAAAAAAAAAAAACAGACAAAAAGAATAATTTATAACTAATAAATACTATGGTTATCTTTCAATTTTACAGATCTTTGGTTTGCATTATCTAATGTTTTATATCAGTGGTTCTCAATCTTCCTAATGCTTTGACCTTTTAATACAGGTCCTCATGTTGTGGTGACCCCAACCATAACATTATTTCAATGCTACACATAACTGTAATTTTGTTACTATTATGAATTGTAATATAAATATCAGATACACAGGATATCTGATATATGACCCCCAAAAGGGTCATGACACACAGGTTGAGAACCACTGTTTTATATAATTTAAGTATCTGTAGGGTAGAGGAAGTATTTGTGCTGTTCTGAAATAGATATTATATAATATCTTATTTTATGGTCACTGGACATAACCACTGCATTCACTATTATACCACTTTACAGAGACATTCCTGAAACTTTTACTATAACCTACCATGAGTATCTTATCATATGCTCACTCAAAATTACATAAAAAAATTGTAAATAAAATGTGGCAATGAATGGACTAAAGGGTGAACTGTGTGACTCAACAGGCCACACTACAGCTTTCACAAGAAGATTCTTTTGTTGTTGTATTTCTTTATTTTGTTTGGTTTTCAGATTTTCTTTTAAATTTGGTTTTGATTATGGGGGGGGAGGTTTCAAGGGCAGAGGGCAGATACAAGGAGACAGGGAGATTAGGATTGGAATGCAAGATGTGAAATCCACAAAGAATCAACAAAAGTTTTTAAAAAATGTTAAGAAAAACAGAATACCTTATGAACTTGGACATTTTCAAGAATTCTCTTGAGTTTTAATTTCCTATTCTTAGATTCCCCAATTTTGAACATATATTTATTTATCTGCTTGTGTGGGTGGGTGCTCATGAGTGTGGCGGTGACAGTAACTTGTAGGAGCTGGTTTTCTCTCCCTGCAGGCACTGGGGTCAAGCTGAGGTTGTCAGGTTTGGTGTAAGACATCTTGAACTGCTGAGCCATCTTGCCAACCCTAGCCTCTAAAATTGAACAGCTTCTTCCTGATGGATGACCAGATCTGGGTTTCATCCTAGGACTAACATACTCCAGCTGTTGGCCCAGAGAGTGGTCTAGTTCTAACCGACCCCCTACCAAAGCTACCTGATTCCATCCAAGGGCATTTTCTATCAGGTCAGCAAGCTCCGTGGCCATCTACTCCCATACCTACTCAGCAAGCAGAGTGTTGGCATACACTTCTAGCAGGCTCAGAACCTAAAACGATAGGTCTGTGATGGGGGGGATGTCAGTACAGAGGACTCTCCTAATGTCTCTTGGTCCCTCCATCTTAAGGGTTTCTAACACATCATATACTATTACATACTCTGTCTCTGAGGATCTCAAGGCCTGGAAATCCCTTAATGTGGAGGGCTCCCTCAGAGTAGAGCCTCCCCTGGATAGAGGGTGGGCAGCCCACAGTTCCTGAGGAAGGGATAATGTTTACCTTCAGGACCTCTGGGTGGCTTACCAATGGCACTGAGGGCATGCTGGAGCTCCAGAGCAAAGGCGGTCAGGGGCACGTCCTCACACACAGGCATTGCTGCTACCGTGGACAAGTTGCCAGGTGGGTTCCCCACGTCCCATTTGCTGCTTGCTGTGTGGAGCCCAAGCTGGTGACCTGCAGGGAGAGAACCAGCAGAACAGCTATGGTGACGGATGACACAGGGTGCCACCAAGAGGGACCAGGGTCTGCTTTCAGTCTCACAATGACTAAAGCAGGCCCTTGATCAATACCAAAATGGATGTGCTCTAGTTTTGGCCCAGCCATAAATTATCTTGATCCTCCAGAGCTTGGGAATTCAAGGAGCAAGAAAATTTGGGAAATATTCTGCCAGATGAGAGCACCCCTACACCCCAATGAAATGGTCTCACTATGTAGCCTTGGCTGGCCTCAGATCCACCTCTCTTAATGGTGTATGTGTGTGTGTGTGTGTGTGTGTGTGTGCCTAGCATTGCTCTTTATAGTTTTTTGTTTTGTTTTGTTTTTTGTTTTTTCGAGACAGGGTTTCTCTGTGTAGCATTGCGCCTTTTCTGGAACTCGCTTTGGAGACCAGGCTGGCCTCGAACTCACAGAGATCCACCTGCCTCTGCCTCCCGAGTGCTGGGATTAAAGGCGTGCACCTAGTTTTTTGTTTTAATCACTCTAGAATCTGTAAGCTCAGAAGATCAACAGACACACCTTTATCATCTCTTATCCACATGGGATTCCAAAAACCAAAAGAAGTAGAGAATAAAGGAGGAAGGTCATTCTGGGGCAGGGGCAGGGACATCCTAGGGAGACACCAGAAGGGATGCCTGAAGGAGAAATCGAAGCAGGCAGAGCCTCCTTGAGACCAGGATATCCAAGGCTCCAACAGAGCCTCACCCAGACACCCAGAGGGCCTAGACCTCCCCCCAGGCCCTACTCAGCTGCAGGGACTGTGGACCACTCAACTAACACAGGGGCAAGACCAAAGACATTTTAGTTTTGCTATCCTGTAGCAAAAGATCCTGGTACAAGTTCTCCTCCAATACAAAGTTCTCCTCTTGAAGGGGCCCCTCCTGTGTCCACAAAAGGTGGCTGAGCACAGGGTTTCCTGGCATTTTCATGCTATGGGCTCCCTGGCCACTGGTGGCCTACCCTCCTCTACAATGTCCCTCTCACCCCTGACCTTCCTTTTTACTCTGACACAGACAGACCCATCTTCAGGCCTGGGCCGCCTGTCTTCCTTAAGCGCAGTTTCCAAATGCCTGGCTTCTTCTCTCCTCCTCACCCCAGGAACAGCTTCCAGAAACTATCAGATACACAGTTCCAATTGGTTGGACATATGTCTGCACAGACTGACTTACAAGTCTGGTGCAGAGCTACAGGTGGAGGGGCTACAGGGATATGTGGAGCCCCATTCAGTGACCTGCAGGCACAGAGCCAGGAATCAACTTGTAAAGCCTGGAAGTTTTCCACTGCCTGGAAGCTTCCACTGCCTGGAAGCCCCCATGTTTCCAGATGACATAAGGTACAGGACAATAAGAGAGAGAGTTAGGAAGGGTTTGCCATTCCAAGCAAACCCAAGAGCAGGGAGAGAGGGTGAGAGATAAGGAGCCACACTTAGGCTGTGATAAGCAGAAACAAGTCTTAAGAGGATACATGCATTTCACCTACACACACATAATACATATGTAATACATACACCCTCATACATCATACATATATCACACAAATACTACACACACAATTCACATACATCTCACACACAACATATATATACACCATATACACAATTTGCATACATACCGCCCAGACACCATGTATATACCACACACATAACTTATACATGTACTTCATATATACCATATGTGCACCACATACACACACCTTGAATATATATACACATACACAAAGATATTCACTGTAATACTGTTTAAAATAGTTGGGAAGGCCAGGGATAGCGGTGACACCTTTAATCCCAGCACTCAGGAGGCAGAAACAGGAGAATCTCTGTGGGTTTGAGGCCAATCTAGTCTACAGAGTGAACTCCAGG
>CABHPH010155301.1:0-24480 GCA_902168325.1 Peromyscus nudipes | reverse complement strand
AACAAACAAACAAACAAACAAACAAACAAACAAACAAACAAACAAACAAGGAGCTCCACAAACAAAGACACCAAACCTATCAATTCCCCACCAGCACAGAACAGACCCCCTACTGTTCTCTAGTGCTAGTAAGTTCCACAAAGTCCCACAGTCCCCCTGGCTGCCCCCATGCCTATCTTGTGCTCCAGATCATTCTGCTGCTGACTTTCACATGTGTAGGTCCCGAGGCAGACACTCTTCACCATGTCTGTAGGTTTCTCTGCTTATGACCACATGGACCCACCCCCACCCAGCCTGCACCCCAGCCTTGCAGCCTGCACCCTAGCCTTGCAGCCTGCACCCCAGCCTTGCAGCCTGCACCCCAGCCTTGTAGCCTGCACCTCAGCCTTTCAGCCTGCACCCCAGCCTTGGGCTGTTCTAGAAGGCAAAGCCTTTTGCTGGCTGATGGCTATTCCTCAGAGACTGGTTCACAATAGCTACTCAGGATATGTCCATTGTTGAATGAATGCATGAATAACCAGGAGGTGAGAGGAAGGGCGGGAGAGCCTGGTGGTCACAGAGCTGAGCTTAGGGTCAGGTCAGGCCTGCAGGTTGCTGACACTAGCTCCTGTCCTCTAAGGGCTCTCAGCAGAGCCTGGCTGCTCACCTGAGGAGTGTTCTGAGCCATTGGTGGAGGCCAGAGCTCAGGGTTGGGTTCTTCCCAGAGGATGCCATGGTGGCATCACAGTGGGATTTTGGCAGACAGAGTAGGCACAGGGCCCATTTGGACCCCAGGAACACAGGCAAGCAAGCCCGAGGCTGTGAGGAACTTCGGACCCACCTCATTGCCTCTTCCTTCCCTGATATGGCAGAACTATATGGCTAGTCTGGAGGGCCAGAGATCAGAGGCCTCATTCACCCTGCTCAGCTCCTTCTCTTTCTGGAAAAGGCTGGCACAGCTAACAGGTGAGGAGACTCCCTGGCTCCCTCATCCCTCCCTACTTCAATTGCCCCTGGGCTCTAGGCCAACACTGCAGGACCTAAGACCCCTAGCTTCTGGACAATCTGGTCTTCCGGTGACTGTCTCTCTCATCATATTGGCTGCCTGGGCTAGGCATGGCAGGTACCCGTGAGTGTGTGGACACTGACCCAACTTCTCTATCTTCTGTCCTCTGCCTGGGGCAGTGACACCTGAGGGTTCCACAGTGTGTGCGTGTGCGTGTGCGTGTGTGTGTGCGCGCGCGCGTGCGCGCGCACACGCGCGCACGCAGGGGTGACCCTGCTACCAGCTCCCTTCTCTCCTTCCCCAGTTCCCAGCAGAGACTAGTAGACCCAAGGTCAGCGGTCTTCATATTGACAGTGTCTGCCCCCCTTAGGCTGTTGGGGGAAGCGAGGAGGAGGCAGCTTGGCTCGATACGGCCCATCTTGTGAGACAATAAATTTGGCCATTGACCCAGCAAGCAGACGTCGATAAATGAACGGTTAATATAAACATTGCCCTTCCCAAATTAATCCAGGCTGTGGGGGTGGGGCTGGGAAAGTGGGAGGCTGAAATACGGAAGGAGGCAGGAGGAGAGTGGCATCTCCAGGAGGCCCTCGGCCTCCTAACCCACCCCTGTGGGAAGGCAGAATCTGCATTTCTCCTCAGTCGGTTTGCTCTGAGGCAGACATCTCCTCTCCTGATGCAGCTATGAGAAGCACACAGGAAAACAGCAGAACTACCCCAGCCTAGGTGTGTTCCCCCACTCCCTCACCCCCCGTGTTACCTGAGATATGTTTACCTGACAAAGGGTTCATTGTCACTTAAAAGAGACATCTTGGAGTGCCTATATGCTCTCTGGAGACCCTCGTGTGAAGGGTAGGTGGATCCAGCCTGTGCTGGTCACCCCCACTTTCTGAAGTGGGACCCACAGATCCATGAAGACTGCCTGCATGCTCAATAAATGTGATTGTCACTACCCTCAGGTAACTCTGCGGCCTCTGTGGCCTCCAAGAAGAAGGCTTGCAGTGGTTTGAATGTGCATGGTCCCCACAGGCTCATACGTCTGAATATTTGGTCCCCAGTTGGTGGGACTGTTTGGGAAGGCTTAGGAGGCGTGGTCTTGTTGGAACAGATGCGTCACTGGGGCAGGCTTTGAGGTTTCAAAACACTCCCACCTTTCCCAGTGTGGCTTGCTCTGCCTCCCTCCAACTTGTGGATCAAGATGTGACCACTCAGCTGTTCCTGCCGCCATGCTTTTGTGCTGCCTCTAACCATCTGAAACCATAAGTCCCCAAATTAAATGTTTCCTACGTTTCCTTGGTCATGGTGCTTTGTCACAGCAATAGAAAAGTAACTAAGACCGGACTGGAGGAGCTGCTTGCTTGGCTGTGGCCCCAGGGGCACTGTTCTTTCCTCTGTAGCCTCTGTAGCCTCCGGTATCTCTGGGACCTGGTTGTGGCAGTACCTCCTAAATGTCTTCTAAAATTATAAACTGCATCTATAAACAGCCATGACCTGGGTGCAGGCCTGAACCTTGGATAGCTGCATTCAAAGCTGTCCCACGCCTCCCAGAAGAGTGAAGGGGCCACCAGCCATTCCCAAAGGCTCAGAAAAAGCTCTTGGAAGCCCCCAGAATCTGGACAGCAAGCTGGGAGTTCAGAGGACACCCCAAGGGAGGCTAGAAGAGCAGCTGGTCCTCTTGCTTCGTTTTCTGGCACCCATGGCCAGTAGTGCTCAGCTGGCCTCCCACGTCCGGTGTCTAGGCCTTGGGCAAACTGAGGCCCAGAGCTCCCTGGAAAGGCTGTGAAGCGTGGGAGGCTCACTCATTAGACAGGCTACTGGTGACACAGGCAGGTGCCCATAGGTTTTGGTCTTCCTCCAGGTGAGGATGGTGGTAGGGGCTGAAAGCTTGCAAGCTACTGTCCTTGCTTCAGGATGAGGAGCCACCCCCCCACCCCCACCACCGCACGGGTGCTCCCCATCCGGGCTTCCTCTGTGGGAAAGCTGCCGTCAGAAGCTCACAGAACAACGTGCAGGACACATGATGGATGGGCAGCAGGGGGGCCTCGGCCTGCCCTAACTGGGCAGGTGGGAAGGAACTGTCAGTGCCTAATGGGCCTGTGACAAATGGCGTGGGGTGTTCCGGGGAAGCTTCCTCTCCATCCCTGCCCCGAGAAAGGCTCCAAGGGTGGGATAGATCCAGCCCAGCACACAGGGGTCATCATGGGAGTCTGGGGGAAGCCCAGGACAGGGCTGCGTCCATTGCCCTGAGTTCTTGGTGGTGGTGGTGGGGGGGCAGTTTCAGGATCCTCAGCATGGAGGGAGGCAATTAGGGAGGGGGGACTGAGGCCTGAAGTGGGCTCCCAGTGGCCCACGCCCTCCTGACTGGCCAAAGCAGCTGCTGAGCTCAGCTCTGGCTGACCGAGGGCTTTAGGGACCATTAAAAACATTCTGGGCCGACGGCCGCCAGAGACATCAATCTATGCTGGACACAACCCTGCTGCCCTGCCCTCCCCTCCCCCCTGCTTCCTCCAGAGCCTCTGCTCTCCAGCCTCATTTTGGCCTCTCTTGGCTCCTGTCCTCCTAGATGAGGGCCCCTCTGCTCTGACACACTGAGAGATACCTATCCTTAGAGCCTCGGGTCCACACGCTGCTGAGGGCCACCCTGCGGAACACTCTGGGGGCGGGTCCCACTGACAGGAGGCTCTAGAGCAGACACAGGAGAAGGAGGTGCCCAGCCAGAGAGGTGCCATCAGAGGGTCAGAGGACCAGCATAGGAAGATGGGAAGTTGGAGGTGACGGTAGGAACAGTCTCAGCAACACTATGCTTAATGCCACTGACCTTTGCTGAAAATGGCTGACAGGGAACTTTGGAGTTTTTTTTTTTTTTTTTTTTTCCGAGACAAGGTTTCTCTGTAACTTTGGAGCCTGTCCTGGAGCTCACTTTGTAGACCAGGCTGGCCTTCAACTCACAGAGATCCTCCTGTCTCTGCCTCCTGAGTGCTGGGATTACCGGCGGTGTGCGCCACCACCGCCCAGCTCTGGAGTATTTTCTAACAGGCTGTGGAGGTCCAGTTCCAGCCTGTCTGGGCAGGGTATGGGGCAGTTGTCTGACTGTACTTCCTGGGCTAGGGTGGGGCCAGGCCGCCCCACCAAGGGCTCTAGAAGTTGAAGAGGCAGTGATGGAGGCCCCTGGGTCACATTAACTGCTCCCTGGAGGGACTGCAGAGGAATAACAAGCCAGGGACTTCCTGGGAGGCTGTTGTGGAAGCTGTGTGCAGTTCCATGGGGGCAACCATTCTCGGCCTTCCTCAGGAGTCTTGTGGGCAGAACAGGGCTGGAGGACATGCCATTGCCATCCTGAGAGCCACTTACAAGGGAATAAAGCAGTGCTGGGCCCAGGGGACAACCCACCCGTGGGAAGGGCACCTCACGGTGGGACTCAGTCCTGCTGCCCACGCTTGTGTTCAGCCTGTAAGAGAACCAGGAAACACCATCAGGTGGCTGGGAACAGGTCAGGCCGGCATGATCACTGGGACACTGCTGTCACCCACCTGCATGGTGCTCTGGGATCACTGGGAGGTGCCAACTGAGGTCAGGGGTGCTGGTGTGGCAGGGATCAGGGCTGAGTTAAAAGAGCCATTTTGTCCTCCCTGCCCTGAGTCTCTGAATCCCCAGGTCCCCTGGACACTGGGCCAAGGTTGCTGACCTGGCTGGGGCAGAGGACAAGCTGCCACTGAGGCTGAGGCAGGCGCCAGCAGCCCAGAGGATTTACTCACTCACCATTGATCGGCCAGGAGGCTCTTCTGAGGGGTATGATGATGCTTGTCCTGGTCAGAGAAACAGCCTTCCTCGGGGGTAATTGTTTGAACCTCCCCTTTAAGAATATTCAGAAAACTAGGTTCCAAGGGCAGGCAAGTCCCGGGCCCTGGTCAGGCCAGTCGTGAGATGGGGAACACAGGAGGCCACCTATAGCCTCCATAAGGCAGAAGGCACAGCTGCAGCTCCTGCGGGGACGGCTGCAGGACAGGGGACAGATGCTGGGGGCAGAGCAGGGCCTGCCTTCAGGCAGATGCAGTCAACTGCCTGAACACTCCAGGAGGTAAGGATCAGACATGGTTGGGCCCCATATGCTGTGTGATCCTGGAAGGTCTCTGAGCCTCTCTGGGCACCAAAACAGGAGCCCAAGTCTAGCCCAGGACCTGTGAAGTAGTTCAGAGTCCCAGGTACCTCCCCTCTGTCCCTCTGCTTCCTCACAGTGGCCAGGTGACTTTTTGTCCATAAGTCCTCCTTTGGATCAGGTGAATTGCCTGCCTAACATCCTCCGCACCCCACCTACCCACACAGTGCTACTAAAAGCCTCTTCAGCCAGCCTGGGGAATGCCTACGCAGTCTTCAAAACCCTCCCACTTCGGGTTATTCTGTCCTGGTGCCTGAGTACCCAGTAGCAGGTGCTGTTCTTGTCCGTGTGTGGCCCCTCTCACTCCCTGGTTTATCAGGATGGGGTGCTTGCCAAGGGAACCGTTGGGGCCCAGCTCCTCGGTGACGAGCAAAGACTTCACTTGGGTCAAGTGGACTGACAGATCATGTGCATTATAAAACACAGAGGATGCCTTCAAATCCATGCTGTCTTGGCATGTGTCTGTTTGCCCCGACCACTGCTGGTAAGGAAATAGAGGCCGGATGTGCTGAAGCAGGAGTTATACATCTCCACTGGAACTATACCTCCCCTAGACTCTTGGGCAGCTAGTTTCCTGGCACAGGATCCAGTCCTGCAACCCGGGAAGCCATCCTGGCCGTGATACCTGACAGGCAAAGCCTCTGCGGTCAAGTCAGTACCCTAGGTTCTGTATGAGAGCTCTGTCAGTTCTAGCTGCCTTCGCTGCCATTCACTGACGGTGAATAACACAGAACTGTGTTGTTACCCCATAGTCTGGTGCAAGCTCCCACACAGTCTCCATAAGCCCACCCCGATGGATCGGGGACCCCCGAGGAGACAGTAGAGTGGTAAGGCCTAGATGCCACCAACTGATTGTCTGGCCTCTGTGTCAGGATGGCGCCCCTGGTATGGCTACAGGGCCAGGTCAGCATTGCCTCTCCCCGAGGGGCTGAGACCAGCAGGGGTCCGGATGATCCGCTATTGATGAGGAAAGCAGGAGGGAGCAGGCCCGGCCTGGGTCAGCAGATCTGCTGTGTGCAGGATGTGCCTGGCTATTGATCTGATAGGCTGGATTGGCCTCTTGGGAGCCAGTCCATCCAGACACAGCCATGGGAACGGGACTGCTTCTCCATCAGAAGTGTGTGATGTTTCCCCGTGTTGATAGCAATGCTTAAGCTCCAACAGGCTGCTACTCAGAGGAGAGCTGTCTTGCCAGCTGGTTGGCTTTGGGTGCCCCAGGACGCAGACGCTCCCATAGAGACCAGGGTGCCAGTGACAGAGGTGGGGGGACTCCCACAGGCAACGTGAGATCCATAGGCCAGAAAGAGAAGCAGGCACAGGCATAGAAAGTGGGTACGGGGCCCCCAAATGTTCTCCTGAGCCCTGAAGACAGACATATAAGGGCGGTGCCAAAGGAGACCCTGACAAGCAAGACAGCAAATGTACCAGAAGTGAGGAATGTAGCTGCTGGTGACCTGGATTCTGCTACTGGCCCTGGAAAACCTTCAGAATGGTCCCACGCTCCGGTCACACAGCTGGGGTTACCCCTGCCCTCTGTCTGTCTGCATGACTTGCAGCTGGTGCATGTGGCCACAGATCAATAGTGGGAGGCTGGTTTACTTGGTGGGGTGTGACAGCCTCTGGAGCCACTCTAGACTGCAGACAGGGCCTGGGGCTGCCCACACTTCCCACCCAACCTCCACCACTAATGAATTGGGATTTCATCTACAAGGTCTTGGCAAGCAGTCCGGCTCCGCATGGGACTTGGTGAGGAGTGAGCAGGTGGCTGGGTTCTCCTGTTAGGCTATTACCAGCCCACTTGATTTTGGGGGCAGGAGCCAGGACTAAGCCCCGCTGGGCAGTTGACACCTCATGGCACATCTCCCACACTCAGGACTCTGATGGAGTGAGAAAAGAAACCAGACAATTCGTTGGGCAGCTTTAGGAGTTGAGTTTTCTGGAATATGAATCTATTTACATGATGTGGTCTAGGCGAGGCGGGTAGACTGCAGGCCACGCGATCTCGGCCAGAGCTGAGTCAGGCAAGGGGACCCTGAGGAGCAGGACTTGGGTATGAGGTGGCTCGCGTGGCTCCTGAGGGGCACTGAATGCCAGGTAAGTTTTTTTTTCAGCATGGGATATCCCCAGAAATGCTGCCCTGCCAAGGCCAGGTCCAAGGGGACCCTTGAGGAAGCCGGTATAGACGCCTGCCTTGCCTTCCTCCTAGGATCCCAGGATATGGTTGCTTTAGGATGATAGCTAGCATCCCAAGACAATATTCCATAGAGAGGGAAAGAAGGGTTTTTTTTTTGTTGTTGTTGTTGTTTTGTTTTTGTCAATTTAATTTAAAAAAATCCGTCCAGTCTCTAGCCATGGACTTGCCTGGTATAGGGCACAGAGTAATCTCGGCTATCCATTTTCAGCCTGGCCCAGCAGGTGGCTCAAAATGGAGGTTGGAGGAGGAAGCCCTCTGGGCCAAGCCTGTCTGCCGGCCTCCTTAGGCCATCTGCTGAATGGGTCCTTTTGGACTCTTTGACCTCGACAGCATGCCGCTTGTCCTAGCCTCTCTGGCCTCCCAGCCTTCATGGGCCTCCCTGGCCTCCCTGCCACCCCTAACATCCCTGGGCTTCCGTAGCTCTCTTTGGCTGTTTCAGCCTCATGGCTTCCTCAGGCACCCTGGGTCTTTCTAGCCACCCCAGTCTTGCCGTCCGCCCTGTGCTGTCCACCCATCCCACGGCCTCGGTATGAGGAAAACAGTCCTTTCTCAGGCCCTGGATCCCAGCTGTCCTCCTGTTTGGATAGAAAGGGACAGGAAAGCCACCTGCTTTTGTAAGGCCGTTTGTCCCCAGGTGAGAGCTGCCCAGTTCCTCAGGGTCCGTTCCCCAGCTACCCTGTGGTCACCTTTATGGCTGCATGACCATCTCCTGTTAACAGCTTGCAGTGTTGTTACCACAGCTACTAGCTAGTGACCACCCGCCTTGTCCCCCTCACCCACCCTGTCTGTGCACAGCCAATGGGTACCATGGACCTGGTGATGTCCCCATGACTACTCTCGTAGTCACCTTATCTTTTTTGTTTGTTTGTTTGTTTGTTTGTTTTCCGAGACAGGGTTTCTCTGTAACTTTGGTGACTGTCCTAGACTAGCTCTGTAGACCAGGCTGGCCTCAAACTCACAGAGATCCACCTGCCTCTGCCTCCTGAGTGCTGGGATTACAGGCGTGCGCCACCACCGCCCGGCTGTCATCTTATCTTTATGATCACCTTACCTCATGGTCACGTCACTCCACCCTCGTGATCGCCTCAGGCAATCGTCACTTTCCTTAGTGGTCACTCGCTGTCGCTGCTACTTCACTTAGTGGTCACTTGACCTCCTATGGTCACCTCGTCCTCAGGGTTACCTGACCCTCGTGGTCACTTTTTCCCCACAGATGCCCGCCATCTATCACCAGCAGTAACATTTTAATCTGCTTGCACCACCGTTCACTGAGGTCTGCACTTTCTCCCTGTGGCTTCTCAGGCTGGGCCCTGCTCATCTGGGCGTGTGTGTCAGGGAGCCCGATGGCTCACTTCCCGGATGGGGGTCCGGGCCTGGGGCCTCCTGGGGGCCATGGAGGAGCCGGGAGCTCTGGGCTGACAACGGGGGGCAGGTGTCACTCTTAGAAGTAAACACTGCCCGTCTGTAATGAATGGCGGGCCGCGGGGGAGCCACTGCGGTATTTAACAGCCGATATTGGACTGTGCGGCTCAGCCTGGAACAGGCGCATTATGAAGGCTAATGGATTTTTGAGGCCAGATTGATTTTTCATTAATTTGGTAAAAATCTTTTTCCTCTCCCCTATAATTCTGTCTTAAAACGCTCCCCCTGACAGCTCGATAAGTCACTCCCGCCTTAATGCACGTCTGGCTCAACGTCTGGGGCTGCGGGGGAGGGGAAGTCAGAGCGGCTGCCAATCACCCCCCCAGGTAAATACTGCATTATGCATGCCCATGGAGCCTGGGCCACCCCGAGGTGGACACACAGAGAAGCAGCCAGTCCAGGCTACTGTGGACCCTCTGTATGGGGTAGGCCTTGGGAACAGGCCTCCAAGGGCTCCTGGGATGGCCGGCAAGCACTGAGAATCCATGGTGGGAACAGCTGAGGTAGAGACCCCTCCCTGAAGGATGGGGCCTCAGACTTGAGAGGCCTCTTGCTCAGCTCCCTGCTTCCCCCACCAACCTAAAGTCCACAACCCAGTCTGGACTCCCGCAACAGGGGAGTGCCACCTCAGCCCTAGCCAAAGCTCTGTGTCCAGTCTTAGCCCTCAGCAGCTGGGCCTGCCTGGGTCGGGTGGAGCTACCTCCGCATCTTCCAACCCACCTTGACTTCCTCCTCTAGATGCTTCCAGACCCCTCCCTGTGGTCTGCAGGCTGTCCTTCCTTCCTTCTCCGGCCTGTTGCTTTCCTGTGAGCTTCAGGTGACATTGGTCTTTCCCTCTAGCCAGAGAACACACCCAGCATCTACTCCATCTCCTTGGTGTGCACTCTCTGCCAGCAGTAGGTCGTACTAGAGCTACCCCATTTCCTGGAGTCACGTCCCCATGGCTGCCTAGGCCCGGCCCAGCCACTTCAGTGCCAGAGACGGTGAAGATGGTGATAGGTGAGGGTGTTTGTTCATGCCGGTGACGGTGGGGTAAGGTCAGGCTGACAGGAGCCAGGCAGGAGGAATAATGCTGCTTACTGGCTCGCTCTCCGTGGCTCGCTTGGCTTGCTTGCTTTTGACACCCGGGACCATCTTCCCAGGGGTGGTACCACCCACAGTGGTCTGGGCCCTCCCACAGCAATCATTATTCAAGAAAATGCCCTTCCAGACTTGCCCACAGGCCAGTCTGATGGAGGAAATGCCTCAGTGAGGTTCCCTTTTCCCAGGTGACTCTAATTTGTGTCGAGCTGACAAAAATTAATCAGCAGGGCGGTGACGCTCCCTTCAGTGATGGCGGCGATAAGGTGATTTTGACCTGAGCAACGGCTGAACAGGATGACAGAGGTTGGGTGGTGAAGCTGGCCTGTGACGGTGGGGATGGAGATGGGGTGGGAAGCTGATGGAGAAAGAGAAAGGGGAGAGGGAGGAGAGAGCCAAGGAGTGGGGAAGAGGATGCAAGAGAGGAGAGGGAGAGCGGGGGTTGGGGGGTGGGGAGTGGAGTTGGAGGGGGAGAAGGGGTGTGGAGGGGTAATGAAGTTGGGGAACACAAAGGAGGGGAGTGTGTTCCTAGCAGGGCAGTGCTGGGGCCTCAGGGGGCCAAAGCATTGCCATAGCTGAGGGGAGAATGGGTCACAGGCTTCTCTGAGTGGATAGGGCCAGGGATGGGCTCCCTCTGGCCCTGTTCTACCTGTCATAGGAGAGCAGTATGCTGAGAACATGGATTGGGGATGAGATGCTGGGCTCTGGCCTACCTCCCCCCAACCCCCACCCCCGCCTCAGAGCTGGGGAGGAACTTCAGGAAGGTCGTCTGAGTGACCTGTAGGGGTACTGTGGCCCAGAGGACCTTATCCAGAGCCAGTGTAGAGCCCTTGGTGGCCTGACCAGTATCTTCTACTCTCTAAACAGGGTCAAGGACCTCTCTACCCCTGAGGGAGCCAGGTCCTGGGTCCCCAGTGTCCTCCAGGAGTATTGTTGCCCCACCCCGCAGAGATGTAGGTCTGTGTTCCTGGTGGAAAATCATGGCAGGCCACTGTATAATGACTGCTGTTTGACCATGGCTTTCTAGAGGCCTAATGGTGGCTTTCTAACCAGGCTAGTGTGATCTGGAGTGATCCAGCTCCTCTGAGGCTAGTGACAGGTCTTCACTCTCTCTTCCCTATCCTGAGAAACTGAGGCACGCACCACTAAACCTCTCTAACTCTGTCCCTTGTACTGGCTTGGCCATCAAGTCCCCTCACCTGGGCTACAGCCCTAAGTGGCCCAAGCTCCTGCCATGCTCCTACATCTGTCCTACACCACTGAGTTGCCCAGCCAGACACCTCACTAAGCCCCCCTACTGTGGGCTTCTGACTCAGATGCCCCACCAGGCAGGCCAAATGTCTGGCTTGCATCTTCGCCCCCTTCCTCAGACATTCCACCCACGCAGTCTAAGTTTACTCAAGAATGACAGTAGTCCAGGGGCCCATTTCTCTTGTCCCTTGCTCCCACGCCTGCAGCTGATCCCACAAATCCTTGGCCGTTGGGAACAATGGACAAAATAAAATACTGATGGGCGTGGGGGGAGGGCGTGGTGGGTGGAGGTTCTGGGCTGGGCCTCAGACCCAGAGCACACATGCAAAAGGAAGGGGCCTGGAAGGCAGTAGCCCTGGAGGTCCTGAGGCTGAGGCGGAGAAAGGTAGCAGGGTCCTTCCACCTGACCATCTTCACTTTGACTGTCCATCACCAAACCCCCCCATTCCACACGCACCCTGCCCTCACTCTGTCCCCACCCCCACTGCCTCTTCTGCGCCTCCCTCTCCCACATTAATCTCCAGGCCTCTCACTGCTGATTCAAGCAAAACAGAGTTTGCCTTTTCCCTCCTCTTGGCAGTTTTTTGTTGGCAAAGCAGAAAGGCATCGCAGCATACACACGTCTCAGCCTCCTGCCCAGGGAGCCGCTCCGAGAACGAAGCGCCCCTCCATGCTGTGTGCTGCCTTGGGTTGTGCACACGGTAAGTGCACGCACACACACCCCGTTTCTATCAGCCTTAGGTTCTCCCCACTGGCTGTAGACCCCGGGTCTGCGTAGGTCGTGAGGAGACAGGGAGGTCCCTGTTCTTCCCTCTCAGGCAGCATGTGTGCGAGTGACATATGTCGGATCTTCCTCAGGTATTCAGGGCCCTCTCTGACCAGCTGGCCCGGTCCCTGTTCATGGCCCCAGGGTCCACCTGTGATCCACAGTAGTAAGCATTATGTGGCTGAGCCAGAAGGGGGCTGCAATTCGGAGGAGGGGTGTGGCCAAGCAAAAGCTGCCCAAGGAAAGGGACATGGATGGACCCTGAAGGCTGGGAAGACGACAGATAGGTGGGAAGGTTCGGGGAACAGTGTCGGGCAGGGTGGTGGGAAGAAACACACCAGGGTAAATGGGTCAGAACCAGGCTTGCTCACATTCCTGGTGGGGGTGTCCATCAGCTGGCCCATTAGGGTAGCTACCGTGTATTGTTAAGGTCAGGACAGTACCCTCCAGCATGCATGGCTTCTCTGCCTGGCTCCCACAGTGCTGTTTTGTGTCACACACACCTATTTTCCTGTCTAAAATAGTTCATGCCGAGGGCAAGGTAGGGCTTCCGTTACCACGCAGTCCTAGCCCACACAGAACTCTAGATCTGGGGAACTGTGGTCCCAGGAGCTCTCCCACCATGGTGGCTGGGCCTCAGCCAGGGACTTCTATCCTGCCCAGGGACGGTGTGTCCCGGGCACTCGTCTCGCACCGGCAGAATGCAAGGATGACCCAGCTCAGATACAGTGACGCTGAGCTGTGTCTGACTCCATCTGAGAGGAGTCACCATAGCACAGAACAGCCATCAGAGAGACCCCTAAAGCGGTGACTTCGGGGCAGGAGACTTATGACTTACGGTAGAGGGCTCAGTTAGCCAGGGCCCAGGAACAAAGGCCTGGGCATGGTGAGGTCAGCAGAAGTGTGAGGCAGGCTGTGGTAGCCTAGAGCCACCGTGTAGGTGGAGGCAGCTCCTTCTCTCCTCATCCTGACAGACCATTCGAGGTGTGTGTGTGTACTTGCATGCATGCTTGAGGTGGGGGTGGGGCATGGGGGTCTCACATTCACTATCCTTCCCAAGGACTGCCCACCCTGTCATCTCTGATTATCAGGTAATGGCCTCCTTGACACACAGTTTTATTAATAAAATTAACAAGCGCTGAGGAGCCTGAGTGACCTTGGCCATTCTGCTGCGTTGGGGGATTGTCCCAAGAGGGCAGGTGAATGAGGAGAGACACAGCTGGATCCCCTGGGAGCCTCTGCTACTTCAGAAGGAAGTTGTACTTGGGTCTTGCAGATTCACATGCTCACGCCCTACCTTTGCCTGCGCTGGACCTTGATGTTGATGTCTGCAGGGGGTGATGTGCAGCAGAACCCTGGACTGTGTAGCCAGACCTGGAGCATAGGATCGGGTACTCTCACCTGGGAGCCCCACAGGAAAGGTTGGACGATGAAAGGCTGTGGGTTGCTGACTATGGAGCTGGTTGCCTCTCCTTCCTGGGCTTTCCTCAGATTCATGGGGGTTGGAAGAGCTGCAGCCTTCTAGGGCGGCATGAGTGGGCAACAGCTGCCCCCTGGTGGTCCCAGGGAACAAGTTCCCCATCTGTTTTTTTTTTGTTTTGTTTTGTCTTGTCTTTTCTAGTTCTGGGGATTGAACCCAGGACTTCACACACGCTGGGCAGTGCTCTACCACTAAGATACATGCAGCCTTTCTGTTTCCATCCTGAACCTTCCAGGGCCTTTGAGGGAGAGCACCTTCATGGCTTCACCATACATAGTTTAGGACTGCTTCCCACACGGTGTTCCCATCCTGTCCCTTTGGAGTCCAGGTCCTGAGCCCACTCTTCTAAGGGACTTGCCAGGGCCTGCACGAGAGCAGGTGGAATTGGGCAGCAGGGTGGCCAGAAGACGTGTTTCCTGGCCAGAGGCGGGACTCTGAAAGCTGGGGCACTATAAGGGGGCTGCAGATGAAATGCTTTCGCTGGGACCTTACACAGACAGAGACTGACCAGCGGGGAAGGGGAGGTCGGTGCGAGGTGACCAGAAGGGCCACTACACATCAGGCAGAACCTTCCTATTCAGGGTAGGGCCCTGAGGGTACGTGCCCGGAGCCATTGGACTTGAGGATAGAGCCACGCAGCAGAAGAGGCGATAGGGCATGGCAGGGACCAAGAGGCCTGCTTCAGGAGAACAGCGCCATCCCTGCTGCCCTCCACAGAGGGGTAGCTGTATGAGAGCTGTGTCTGGAGTGGACTGGGACATATCCCTGGTGTGGATAAAGTGGCCACGATCTCAGCACTGGGCTCAGACTCATCTCATCTGGCTGGCATTTTTAATAGACATCTCTAGCTCTAAGCAAGGTGGGGGCAGCCCGAGGGCGCCCCAGAGCAGAGGACAGAATGCACTAGGTACACCTGGCTGGCTGGAGCTGGTCACAGGGTGATGTACACAGGAAGATGGCCTCCACAGCCACCCTGGGTACACAGGGGTACAGAGTGTCCAGCTCAGGGACAGGTGACACAGTTCCTGTTGGTGCAGGGGTCAGGGTGGCTCCCAGTCTTGCTTTGTTTGGTCTTACGGCTCCAGCCAAGGATGGGCCAGGGGCGGGCACGTGCAGGCATTGGTGTCTCAAAACCACACTCTCTCTGGCTCCACAGCAGTGCTGGTCGTCGGGGTCCCTACAGCCAGGACAGAGATAGACATGGTCAGCCATCACTGCCTGCCCTATCTGCGGCCATCCTGGTTAGAGGTTAGAGCCCTTTAGGAGTGATGGGTGCGTTAGGGACATGTTGGGGGCATCTGGAGTGGCCGTAGGAGGCTGCTAGTCACCTGACCCTGGAATGGCCTTGCTGAATGGATGTGACCTCTGGAATAGATTGGTTTAGAAGCCTCTAGTCTGGGGACACAATCCCACTGATGTGGGCTGGGGGCTTCATTTGAAGCAAGACAGTAACCACACTATGGAGGCACCATCACTGGACACTGCCCAGGAAGCCACCTCCACTGAAAGCCGCCTGCCCACCTTCTCTCTGGGGCCTCTTGAACACCCATGAGGAAGACCAGGGCTGGGTGGGGCCGGGGGTTTGGGGTTCTTCTCCCAGGCCAAGGGTTCACCGTGCTACGTGGCTCGGGGCTGGGCAGCATGGACACGACCTGCAGGCTCACGCCTTCCTCGCCCACGCCCCTCAGCTGCGCCACCACCTCCACGTGTTTCCACCGCTTGCAAGGCCGCCCGTTCACGGACACGATGTAGTCACCCTCCTTCAGGCCAGCGGACTGCGGAGAACGTGGGTCGGTGAGGTGGTGGCAAGTACGCTTTGATAGTCTGGGATCTCGACATCGGGGGACTGGAGGACGACCTTTACCTCGGCCTGACCCCCAGGTGCAACAGCAGCGATGAGGACCGGCGAGTCTCCCCGCAGTGTGAAACCAAAGCCGCCCTCTCCCGGAGTCATGTGCACCGGCCCTACCAACCGCCACCGATTCTTGGTCGAGAACACGGACAGGGGGCCCTGGAAGGAGGCAGGTGGCTGAGGCCCGGCTGAGTGGCAGTCAGTGAGCCCTGACCTGTCTGGCACCTCCGTCTTAGCCCACACACCCTGGAGCAGAAACAGGTGAGGGGGCCAACAGGGGAGAGGGACAGGGAGGGGGAACTGGCCTGCTCACCAGCCGATGGAAGAAGTCCGTCACCTTCATCTGGGACAGGCTGGGCACTCTCACCTCCGGGGCTTGGTGGGTCTTGGCTGGCAGGGCAGGAGGGAAAAGACAATTGGAACCGAACCCCAGACTCTTGGCCCTCCCAGAACCAGAGCTCCATCAGTGGGGCTTGGCTCAGTTCAGAGGAGTGTGTGGCCCTCGATTGCACATGGGACTCTCCTCGGTCCTCAAAACCTAGACTCTCCTGGGTCCTCAAAACCTAGCTGTTCCTACTGACAGCCAGGGCTATCTATACTAGTTCCCTGAATCTAGGCTAGATGTAGAGGCTTCTAGGAATCCACCTGGAAGCCCCAGCTGGCACCGTGCCTGTCCTCTCTTGTCTTGCGAGAATCAAGTGGGGAAGGCGGTGCCAGGGGATGCTGGCCTGATATCCTCCCAAGGTTCCACTCCTCAGTCCAGCCTGCCTCCCCACCCACCCAAAGAAGGGTTCACTATGCAACCCAGGCTGTCCTTCAACTCTGTCCTCCTGACTCAGCCTCCCTAGTGCTGGGCTGGGATCATAGGCATGTGCTCCCACACCTGGCTTGCTGACTGCCTCTCAGCGGTAGCTGCAGGGGCTCAGCCTCGCCTTTTGACTGACACACTCATCCCAAAGGGCCCCCGGCTGCTCACGCTGGATGTCGGGGGCCTCCACAGCCTCAAAGAAGTCATCCTCACGCTCGAGCTCTGAGTACTTGGCCAGCGAGCGCCTCAGTGCCTGAGTCACCACAACCTGTAGCAGGTCCACCGTCCGCAGGACCCGGCACAGAGTGTGAAGCCGCAGCGCCTCCTCCTGGCCCAGGATGGCACGCTTCAGGTGGGCCTTGGCTGTGCACAGGCATAGCACTGTCACACCCTCACCCCCATATATGCATGCATGCGTGCCCTATCAACTGGCCCTTTCAGGCTGGGCGCACGCACGCACGCACGCACGCACGCACACCCCACACACGAATGCATGGGTGCCCCGCCAACTGGCCCTTCTAGGATGGGTCCCAGACCCTCTGTCTCAGTATGGATCAGGAAGGGGAACGGGCCACAGCGTCAGACAGTGTTGACCAGATTAGGAAAGTTCTGCCAAGCCAAACAGTACAGCAAGGGAAGAGCTGTCCCCACCCATGTACCCACCTGCCCAGCACTCCCAAGAGCCCTGCTCTCAGCAGTTTCCACCAACCCAGGGATGTCAGCTGCCGAGCGACTATGGGGGCACCCTGCCACATTTGGCCCAGGGCCCTGTCTGTCTGTGATGCCTCACCAAGCTTCCTGCACTCTTCTGGGTGCTGCGGCAGTGTGGGACCTTGGGGCTCACAGGTAGTTGAGGGCTGGAAGACATGCTCCTGCCTTGAGAGTTCGTCCTTGTCTGCTGCTGGGGGTGGGGAGGGGATCAGAGAGGCCATGAGCCTGAGCAGGGGGCCTCTGTGGGCGCACACAGGCGTGTGGGGCGGCACACTCACAGGAGCCTTCGCAGAGGGCCATGGCTGCGTGGTAGTGGGCCAGGGCGCAGAAGTGCTCAGCCTTGACATGTGCCAGGTTGGTCCAGGAGGCGGGCAGGTAGTCTCGGACAGGCGGCTGGGCCATGGCCCGGTGCACAAGCCCATACTCAGCTGCCACCTGCCAACAGGCATGCCCATGGAGCTCAAGGGACAAAGCCAGTTAACCCCTAGAAGACAGCCTAAGTTTCCTGCCTATGCACCCAAGGCTCCACCTACTCTGCCCCACATTCTGGCAGCCTCCCCCTAGATTCCAAGCTGAGCCAGACCTGGGCATCCAGGGCTTCAGTTCCTGTTCTCAGGACCTCAAGAACCAGGCAGTCACTGGCCTTAGGGAATGACATGGAGCACTACATGGGGGTGCCTTGTCTGTGGCTGCCCATTCTTGCCTGACTTGGCTCCAAACCCATTCTGCTCCTGGCCCACGGAGCCCTGCTCTCCACTCTGAGTGACCACAGCTCGGCCAGCTTGTTGAGGCTCCTGGGCAGTGCTCCTTGGCCTTACCTGGGCAGCTTCCTGGGCCAACTGCAGCTGAGCTGGACAGTTGTTAGGTGTGTCTGAGGCTGTCAGCAAAAGGCCCCTGAAGATGCACTCCTGTGCCTGCGCCACCATGAGCTGCTCCAGCATGGAGAGAGATGCGGCGCTCATGTCTGGGCTCGGTGCATGGGAGAAGTTCTCCCTCAGGAGTCTGAAGGCCCCTGAGGATGGACAGAGTGCTCACACGGGCAGGGGGAGTCCCCATGCCCACCAGAACTACCTTCTGAAGGAACTTCCCACTGAAGGACTTACGTGCTAAGTCTCTCACACAGGAAGGCCATGCCCACCAACCCTATTTCTTGCCCCAGAGATGGGCACAATACCCCTCCTACTGTGGTCTACAGCCCTCACCAGCAGCCCTCTGGAAAGCCTCAGTGGCATGGCTGGTGCCCTCGGTGCAGGAGCAGTCCTGCCGAGCTCCGATCTGCGTGTGGAGTGCCCCAATGTTAAACAGTACACTGCCCTTCTCGAAGGCCAGAGCCCGCTGCTGTGCCGGGACCCCCGTGAGCGAGTCGTACCTGTGGCGTGGTGTGTCAGGGTGGGTACGGTTCCCATAACAACCGGCCTCCCAGCCCGGGGCCTCCACCTCTGTTACTAGCTCCTACCAGTGGAAGAGAAGCCTTGGGCTCCTGGCAGGGCTGAAGAAACGTGCATCCAGGAAACAGAGCTGGCTGTAGTAGGCTGCCAGCAGATCCAGGCCCACCTCATCCCGGCTGGGAGTCCTCGTGGCCTGCAAGGGAGAATCCAGCTGGGCCCAGTCCCAAGATCCACCACACATGATGCCACCCTCAAAACTCCCTGGGCATCATCTCCGAGGAACACTTGACCCCCCAGGGACTTTGAGGGCAGCCTGGCACAAGAGGCCATGTAGGGCCCTGAGGAGGGGACAGGCAGTGCCACGGCCCAGACCAACAGAGCATAGCCAGAACAGAGCCACCTGTTAGTCCAGGTCCTTTCATGAACACTGGCTGTGCCTGTCTCCCAGGTTTCCTCCCAGCATGTGGGGACTCCGTGTGAACCTCTATACTGAGATCCAACCTTCTATGACTTGGCTCCCTCTTCGGCCTCTGGAGCAATAAGAGGGGTAGCAGCCCACCCACCTGCCTTAGGTCCTCTAGTTCCTGGATCTCTGTCTCATAGGAAGCACCGTCCTCTCCAAAGTGCTCCGAGATCAGCTCCTGATGGAAGAACAGGTATTGCCCTTGGGGCACTCCGTGCCTGGCAGCCTGCTCTGGGGGGAATGGATGGGCCAGGGGAGAGCAGGTTGACTGTGAACTGGAGGCCAAGGAGAAGGGCTGAGGACCTAGGGGCTGGGACAATGGTGGATGCTGACGTTCTGGTCCCCAAGCTCTGGGTTCCAAAGACAGAACTGGGCCAGTATTCTTGTGGTGCCACTTTTCACATTTTCTTTCATCTGTCACCTTGGAGACTCAGACAGTGAGTCATAAGGTCATGTCATTTTCCCATGGGGCCCTATAGGCCCTGGAAGAAGGGACATGGAATATTCTAGGGTGTGAGCCCTCTCCGGGTCACTCAGGAGTCAGTTGTTCTCAAAAACAGGTACCAGATGGGTGACATCCTTGAGCCAGGGGACCCTCTACAGGGGATTCTGGTACCTGATGGTCACACTAGGGTTCCCAGGATGATGAGGCCCCTTCATAGCCATTCTGGGGCAGGACCCCAATCCAAACTTTCATCTAACCCTTAGCCCAGGTTGGGACCAGAAGAATCAGGCAGCAGGAGGAGGGCAGTTCCTTGGGTGGCAGCCCTTCCTCCCCCAGTGCCTCTGCTTCCTCATCTGTTCAATGGGATAACTCGATTAGGAAGCATCTAACCCGCCCCGACTTCAGGGCCATGTCCCTCAAAGCTCACAGGCCAGCACTTACCTTCAGGGGTGTGGCCCAGTCCAACTCCTTGGTTTCCTTCAGGCCCAGGGGGATCATGGGAATGGTAACACTCTCACTGGAACCAGAAACATGAGCGCTAGACCTATTACCCATCGCGGCCTGGAGTCCCATCCTGAGGCTCCCCCCACCCCGGCGCACCCTCCACACATATGTGCATGGTGGCTCACACCCCTCCGACTGGTCCACATCCACGCTGCTGCTCAGCTCCGCCAGTTCCTCCTTCAGCAGCTGCAGGTTGGAGTTGACATAGCTCAGCTCCAAGGCGACCGTCTCTCGGACCCAGGTGTTGCTGGTGGCTCTGGGAGAGGCCAGAGGAGGTGGGGAGACCCATGCCTGAGGCAGATCCAGTGACCCAGACCCAGAGCAGCTCTCCTGCTTTGCCCAAGCTTCAGAGCCCATCCAAAGGATTGAGCGCTGCAGGGCTAGTCCCCACTGCTGGAGTCAGGGTGGCAACATGGAGGTGCTCTCCTCTTCTTTTTTAAAAAATTTTATTTATTTTTATTTTATGTGCATTGGTGTTTTGCCTGCACTGATGTCTGTGTGAGGATGTCAGATCCCCTGGAACTGGAGTTATAGATGGTTGTGAGCTGCTGTGTGGGTGCTGGGATTTGAACTCGGGTCCTACTGGAAGAGCAATCAGCGCTCTTAACCACTGAGCCATCTCTCCATCCCCCCTTCCTCTTCTATGATGCCTCCTCTTACAGCTCATCCTCCAAAGCCATTGTGATTCCAATACAAGTTCCCTAGACCATGGGTACAGCCAGCCCTCCTGTGTCTGTTTTGGGCCCCAACACAAGGATCAGAGGGTCTCTGAGGACAGGGAAGAGGAGGATGTTGAGGGGGTACGAGCCTGGGACTCTCCTGCAGAGTATATAGAGTGGTTCCTGTGCTTCGAGGAAGCTGGGTCAGAAGATCATTTGCAAGATCCCCAACCCTGGAGTGCTCGGCCACCTACCATGCACCGCTTCTTCTGAGCAGTCTCTGAGGCTCACTAGATACTGCTGGGCCTCTTAAAGGGGCTTGTGGTCCTCTGGCCAAGCACACAGGGGGAGGCCCAGAGGTGGGAATGGGCCTGGTTTGTCTGTGAGGGTCTAGGCTGAATGGTGAACTATAGAGTCGTGGCCATCTGCTCATCTGTCCCTCTTTTTGACTGATAACAGGATCACTACCCGGGGTCCAGGGCCAGGCAGTAGCAGGTGTGCTCACCTGTAGAGGTTTTCAGCACCCGTCCGCATCCGCAGCTCCTTGCTGATCTGCTGGTGGAGCCGAGCCCTGTGGCTCTGCAGCTGGCTGGCCTGGTTCTGATTCAAGGAATCACAGCCCTGTGGGGAGGATGGCGGTGGTTATGCCCACAGAGGCCCCCATCAGCATAGCTGCTGCCAACCTCAGGGGACCTCAGCCTGTCCTTGGTAAAGGAAGTGGTCACTGTGGGCCGGATCCGGAGCTGGTGTCACAGGGAGGGGCTGGGTAGGCCTGCCTGGGAACATGGGTGAGATGCTGCCCCACAATGCTTCACAGATGCCACAGACTCAGCCTCATCCCAGCCATCCAATTGGCCCCATACATCAAGAGGCTTTCCCATACAACCCACTCTCCTAACACTGAATACTCCATGGCCCCACAGTTTAAAATATGGTGTGATAGAGCTCTGGACATAGCTCTACGAGGAGATGCCTCATTGGCTGAGTGCCCATACTGCTCTTGTAGAGAACCCAAGTTTGGTTCCTAGCGCCCACAGGTGGCTCACAACTGTCCGTAATTCTACCTCTGGGGGGCGGGATCCAACACCTCTGGCCTCTGAGGATACCTGCATTCATATGTAAATAACCTCACACAGACAGGCACACACATAATTAAAAATAAAATCTCTTAAAAATTAAAATATGTGGGGCTGGAGAGATGGCTCAGAGGTTAAGAGCACTGGCTGTTCTTCCAGAGGTCCTGAGTTCAGTTCCCAGCAACCACAAGGTGGTTAATAACCATCTGTAATGAGATCTGGTGCCCTCTTCTGGCCTGCAGGGATACAGGCAGAACACTGTATGCATAATAAATAAATTAATATTTTTTTTAAAAAATTAAAATATGTTGTAAATCTCCATCAGGAAGCCCTTTCTGATCGCCCCTGCTAGAGCCAGCTTTATATGCTCTAAGGACTCACCAGTTCATCTATACAGGTGGTACAATTTGTCTTGGAGGTCTGGCTACCTTTCCAAAGAGCTACTACCAAAGCCCAGGACGCGCTCCTTTTAAAAGCGCCTGGCCTGGGCTCTGCCCACAGGGTTTTTGAAGTAGTGTAATCACAGGCACTAAGAATATGGTCACTAGACAGTTATGGGCCACGAGGCTGGGCTGCTCAGGCAGTGCGTACCTGGTCTGTGGTATACACAACTAGGCATTGGGTTCCAGTGTCCCTTTGCCAGCCCCAGCGGGATGAGAGCTCCTCCTGTGTAATGTGAGAGAGGAAGCTTGAGTTATCTGTGACATCCTCTCTTTCCAGCCACAGGCTCGGCAGCCATGACCTAGAAGCTTCCTCCCAGAGACTGTCAAGGAGTGGGGATCAGTGGTGCTGTACACAGCCTGAAGTCCTCCAAGTCATGCAGGGTCCTTACCCTGTGTGGGTTAACCCACCAGTCTAAGACTTGGTGGTGCAGATTCTGCAGAAGGCTCTTGCCCTGGGAAACATCCTCACTAGTGGTCACTGGCCCTCTAACAGATGGGGGAGGAGGTCACAGAGACTCAAAGGCTCTAGTCCGAATGACAGAGAGCAGGGTGTGTGTGTGTGTGTGTGTGTGTGTGTGTGTGTGTGTGTGTGTGTGCGCGCGCGCGCGCGCGCACGCGCGCGCGTAAACCCTGGCAGTGCCAATACTGGCCATGCATTCAAAGCATGGCTTACTCTCATGCAAGAGCGGTTTTGGCACCCTGCATGCAAGGTTTACACGTCGGCATGGATGGAGCTCCTGGAGGCCATCGCCTTGACTGGAGCCCCAACCTTACTACAGAGCCAGCTTTGCAAGAGAGGCTCATGTCACTGATGAGGGCCCACAGAAGTGGCACTTGGGCTCACTCTGAAAGAAGGAAGCCATTAAGTCATCCTTGAGTGACCACGGACAGGTGACTCACTCTCTGGGAAGCCGGTACAGGACAGCATAGGAGTAGAGCAGGTAACCGGGCTAGACCCATACTGTACTGCCTCCTTCTCAGGGCCCATCCCTACCCATGCAGGAAGGACACTGAGGCCCCAATAGTCTCCTCTCTTCAAAACCACTAAGAAAACGACAAATGTCTTCTTCCCGATAGCCTATTACAAGACTCCAGAGTTCTAGGTTCTGGTGAGCAGCTAGGACTGGAAACATGCTGGGTAGAAGGCCTCAGCTCAGTGATGGCTTACGGCTCCACTCCCCTCCCCCACCTGATGGGGAGTTGCCGCAGCCAGGCTCTCTGGGCTCTCTAGGCACTAAACCCAGGCCCTGGGGCCTATTCTTGGCCTTCTTAACCTTGGTTCCCGCAAGGAGGCCAAAGCCAATCTACTAACCTGTGTTGGCAGAGGGCAAGATAAGCAAGCCAGAGACAAATCTATAGGGCTGGATGGATTCTGGAAGCTGATGGCCCACACCCAGTTTTCCACACTGGGCCGAGGGAAGCGCCCAGCAGGGAGGGCACAGACACTAAGCGCCATCTCTCTCCTGGTGCAGTCTCCCCACCCTCAGGAAACAAAAGCCATCTAACCATAGATGACCTTCATGATGGCAATTCCTACCTAACTCTGGGAGAGCTTACCATCACCTTTGACACCCCAATAGCAGTGACCCCACCAGAACAGGGCCTGGCCATGTCCATAGAGGAAACGGATGGGATCAGAGGAACAAAACCTCCCACCCAGTGGCTTGAACTGGGCTGTCCCCCAGGATCAGCAGAAGGGAGGGGACAGTTATCCCCATACAGGCCTGGGAATAGAAAGAAGGAACAGAGTAGCCCCAAGCCTTCCCAGGCTCCCCCTACTGAGTTAGCTCTTTGGGGGAGTCCCATACTCTTGACAGGGTGGCAGCCCAATGCAACATGTACTTCCTCCAAAGGACACCTGCAAGGCATAGCCACCCTGTGAAGAAGAGTTCAAGGAGTTCATAGTGCAAGCTGCCTCTCCCTCCCTCTCTCCCTCTCTCCCTCTCTCCCTCTCTCCCTCTCTCCCTCTCTCTCTCCCTCCCTCCCTCCCTCCCTCCCTCCCTCCCTCCCTCCCTCCCTCCCTCTTCTTCTCTCCTATTCTCCCCCCTCTCTCTAATGCCAGCTAGTCACTGTGGCAGGAGGCATGCCAGGTAGGAGGGAGCCCTTGAGAGATCTGTCCAAGTCTGGGTGCCCTTCGTTCCCCCCCCCCTCCTCTAGGAGACCTGAGCCACACACACACAAAAGCTGGATAGAACGAGCCAGCAGCAGCATGCAGTCTGACACCAGGAAGGAAGGGGAAGGAAGGGGGGCAAAGTGCCGCGGCAGACACCTGGGAGTAGTGACAGGAACCTCTGCTTAGCAGCCCACCCCTGGGAGGTGAGCAGAATACCCCAGAACCTGCGCAAACACTAGGAAACTCCAACACTGTCCCCTAGGAAATACCCAGACTGAGGCCACAGACTGAGATCAACCTAATACCCACTAGGCAAAGAATGAATATTTTCATTCCCTATTAACCCCGGGATTCCTGGAAGCCCAGGCACCCTCATCTCCAGAGTCAGGGATTTTGGAGGGTGTGTATGTGCTGGAAAGTGGCCAAAGGACATAAAGTCCAGAAGGTCTGCCGTCTGCTGCTACGAGCTAACGTCTAATGGACACCCGCTTCCACAGCCGTGTATGCAGAGGGCACTGCTAGGAAAGGAGGCTACCCAGGTGTCAGAAAAAAAAACACCTGCTTGGTGGTGGAGGCGAGAGAGTGGGGGCTGTCACCGATCAGAGCCAACTTCTTGGTTCTGAGAACCAAGGGAACCTCCTAGCTGAAGCTATCCAGACCTTGGCTGCGCCACTGGGATTCCCA
>CABHPH010155300.1:40380-57188 GCA_902168325.1 Peromyscus nudipes | reverse complement strand
GTGTGTGTGTGTGTGTGTGTGTGTGTGTGTGTGTGTGTGTGTATGTGTGTGTGTGTGTGGCTGATTTATCAACTGCTTGCAGCACTGTGCAATATCAAAAAGGAGGTTATATTATGTACTTATGATCAATGCTCAGTTTTTCACAGGCGAGCTGGGTGCCACCTGTTTGCTTTTGTGACAGAGATAGGCTTATGATCTGAATGTTTCAAGACACCGAGTAAAGAACATGAGTGCGTTTGATGGCCACTGATGCTGCAGGTAGAGAAAAAAAGAGCATCATTTCATCTGTATGATGCTCTAGTGTTTGCTACTTATATCTTTGAAACCTTCTGTTTGCCCTTTGTTTCTCTGAATATGTTATTCTACCTCAGTAGATGATTCTACTTGAAATCATGACAAGTTGAGCTTAAAATTTATCCTCTATGGGCCAATACTACTTACCCCATCTTCAACTTGTCACAGACAGAGAAGTGTCTATAGACCCAACATATTGTGAAGTGCAGGTCGCCGGCAAAGGTGCTCTATGAGTTAACTGAGGATTGGTGAAAGGCCTGTATCCCGCAGCATCTTTAGAGAGTGCCTTTTTGGCAGAATTGCCAAACACTGGCTTGTTTTTCCTGGGGGTCCTGAATGCTCTTATTTTCTGTCCCTGTAGATGTGTCCTGCTTCTCTCTAGGCGGCATCGTTCTCTGTAGGTGGGCCGAGAGAAAAGGTAGCCGTAGACTTTGAAGATGAAAGTTAAGAAAGTAGCTCCAGAAGAATTGCTTCATGTGCTCGCTCTCCGGCTTCCCTTTGATTTATTGAATGCCGACTGTACTCAGAGCACCACGCTAATTACTTTACGTCGGCTGCCAGCTGCCAGCTGCCCGGGCTTCCTCAAGTCTCAGCTTGTGGAAGGCTTGTGATCCCACGATATTTAAATAAAAATGACTTGAGGTCCCAAGGGGTCGCTCACAAAATTGATGGCAATTTCTTAGTCACCCTTTCCTTTAGATTCCCTTTTCCATTGATGTTTCTATTTTCCTTGGGTTATGTCGTATCAACTGTGGCCTACTTTCTTCTCCCTGTCAATGGAATAAAGCCATGTTTTCATCTCCTCAGCTGCTACTCACGGGATAGAGTAACAGTCTTGTTATAAATGATTTGTAGGTCATATAACAGACTTGGGAGCTAGATTTAAGAACAGCTAATTGTCTTCTTAGTTGTTGAGTTCTATGGAATGGTTGATACTATAAAAGTATTACTCTTTATTTTATGTGTATGGGTGTTTATTTGCATGTGTGTGTTTGTGTACTGTTTTATGTGCATAGTGCATACAGTGGTACAGTGACTGCAGTGTTGACAGGCGATGGCCCTCCAGAACTAGAGTTAGAGATGGTTGATAGCCTTCAGGTGGGCATTAGGAACTCAACCTAGGTCCTTCAAAAAAGCAACAAGTTCTCTTAACTGCTGAGCCATTTCTCAAAAAACATTTTTTTTTAAAGAATGGGAAAAGATTTATTAACTTCATGCAGCAGGCAAGAAGATCACAGGAGTTATCTCCAAACTGATGCTCTCCAAACGAAGGGAGTATTGGGATTGTATTTTGGAAGACTCTGTATTAATTTAAGAATACAGTTTATGAGTAGGCACATTCTTGAGCATGCTCAATTTAAAGCTATAGTTCAAGAAAGAAAGATGGTGAACATATATTTGAGCACAGACAGGAACAGTTTGGGGCAAACTAAACTTACATCATAGTGATAGAGGATAGAAGCATCTTTGGACTTGTCCAATTTTCTCCAGTATTAGGTGCTTTCTTTTAGGTGGGGTGGGGTTTGGGGGGAATATTTTCTATTTCTACTAACTTACATTAACTATACAACAATATAATAGCTTATATTAATTATACGATGTCTTGATGACATTTCTGCATATTCATGTAATGTTCGTTATTATGAAATTGGCACTTTGAATGGGCTTTCCCCCACAGAATAAATGCCTGCTTCACTTAGTGTTTGGCAAATTCCCTCTTAGAAGCATCTTTCGGAAGTATCCTTCATCAACCAGCTGTGCCACTGGAACATTCTAGAAACACCTCAACCACACGCAGTAGTGTTTTATTCCTCTGATTCCATTGTTTGTTCCTTTTTCCGACTTTGGGTCAGGGGAAGTTCTCTCATGCTGTCCTTTGGTGGGGCTGGCTTGTCCCCCCACTGCATTCCTGCTGGGTGCCTCCATCCTCCGTATTCTAAACCCTCCCTCTTGACCCGCTGTTAGAAACTCAAATTTATTTTTATGTATTGAGATTAATTATTTTTCTTCATCTTCCTGATTACATGTTGAAGGCTGCATTTCACAATAAAAGTCAGCAGACATGTTGGTTCACTGGTAAAAGGGCACTTTTTTCAGAACGGTCTTGACACCAGCTTTTGATCTTTTGTGCCTCCTACAAGTGACAAGTCACAGTGAGAACTAAGGGGCAAAGCCAGAACAAGGCTTCCGGTGAGCTAAGCCAGGACAAGAGACGTTTAACCACTGCACCTGCTAGTGAATCCAGATGTAACTTGAGTCCTACTCTTGTGTATCTGCAACATCTCAAGTAAAGCCAACCCATCCTCCTGCCTTCTTCGTGAGCACTTAGAAACAGACCTGCGCTTTTCTCTTTTGCATCATTGCATCATCGTCCCCCTCCTCCTCCACCTCCTCCTCCACCCTCCTCCTCCACCCTCCTCCTTCCTTCCCCCTCCTCCACCTCTTCTCTTCCTTCCCCTCCACTTTCTCCTCCTCCTTCTGCTTCTGCTTCTTCTTCTATTTTATTTACTTATCTATTTCAAGACAGAGTTGCTGTGGGATGTTCTGTATGGCAAATGTGTTGCTAATAAAACACTGATTGGCCAGTGGCTAGGCAGGAAGTATAGGCAGGACTAACAGAGAGAATTAAAAGAGCAGGAAGGCGGAGGGAGTCGCTGCCAGACGCTGCCAGCCACCGCCAGGACAAGCAGCATGTAAAGATGCCGGTAAGCCACGAGCCACTTGGCAAGGTATAGATTTATAGAAATGGATTAATTTAAGATATAAGGACAGTTAGCAAGAAGCCTGCCACAGCCATACAGTTTGTAAGCAATATAAGTCTCTGTGTTTACTTGGTTGGGTCTGAGCGGCTGTGGGACTGGCAGGTGAGAGAGATTTGTCCTGACTGTGGGCCAGGCAGGAAAACTCTAGCTACACAGAGTTTCTTTGTTTAGCCTTAACTGTCCTAGAATTAGCTCTGTAGACCAGGCTGGCCTCAAACCCACAGAGATCCACCTGCCTCTACCTCCCAAGTGCTGGGATTAAAGGCGTGCACCAGTCCCACCTGGCTGCTTATTTTCTTCTTTTTCGAGATGTATTTTTTTGAATTTATTTATGTATGTGTGTGTTTGTGCATGCAGGTTCTCACAGAGGCACTAGCCTGCAGTCATGGGCTTATGAGTTACCTGATTTGGGAGCTAGAAACTGAACTTCATTCCTCTGCAAAGTATAGCAACAAGCGCTCTTAACCACTAAGCTATCTCCAGCCTCACTATTTTTTCTTTTTCATGAGTTTTGTGTATTTCTACTATGTTTGTGTTTGAGTTTTAACGTGTGTATACAGGAGTACATGCACAGGAGTGGGCATGCCTGCGGAGGCCCGAGGTTGATGTCTGAGGGACTCTTTTTTGGTCATTTTTGATCATTCTTCTGCCTTACTCTTTGTGGCAGCCCCTCAATCAAACCCAAAGCTCTCTGATTTGACTAGTCCCCCTAGACAGCTTGCTAGGGGGATCTGCTATTTCTACCTTCTGAACAGCAGGCAGGCTATTAAACCCACTGGGCATTTGCACAGTTTCTGGGGATTTGAACACTGTCCCTCAAGTTTATACGGCAGGCACTTTAGCCATCAAGCCATCTTCCCTGCTCTGTCTCATCCTTTACAAAAAGTTATTTAAAGCTTACTTCCATGCTATGAGATCTATACAGGCTTTTTGATGTAGTCATAAAACTAACAAACAGCTGAGCATTGCTGTCCATATTCTCAAAAGTCTCTAAAGCAGCAATGATGTTATCTTCTGTTAATTTTGACCTTAATTTCTGTCAAGAAAGAAAATAATTTGAATAACAAAAATGTCTTAAGTACATAATTAACTCTGTCATTAAATATTCACTAAACACCTGGACTTCTTTATTCCTTTGCTACTAAAGAATGTAAAAACCCTTTCCAGCTTTGGAGATTCACAACAAAAAAGTGAACTAGAGGAATGAGATGGCTCAGTGGACAGCGCCATCGTTGCCTGAACTGAACTGTGTTCCATTGCCTAAATCTACAAGGTGGAAAGGAATTGTCCTCCGACCTCCACATGGGTGCTGTGGCTCGCATCTCCCCCAGCAAAATAATAAATGTAAATTTCTTCTCTTTTCTTTTAAAGAAAAGCTTATTTCTCTCCTAGTTTTCTTGGTGTGGTTAAACGGAAAACAAAACCATGAAACTGCTGGGAGGCACAAACCAGGAACACACGCAATTCCTGAAGGACCCGTGGTGGGGGAGTCGTGACATCCAGTGAGAGTTGTGATGCTTCATTCTAGGAAATTAAATTAATTTGTGGGGGATTCGTCATGGTTAGTCATGACACTTAGGGGAAACATAAGCCGAGAACCTCAGGGATGTAAGGGGTTAGGATATCATGCCACCAGGGGAACAGACACCATTAGATTAGTTAAGGAAAAGTAGATTGAGATGGGTGAGCTTGCGCACACTGGGAAAAGAAACAGCATGATTCTTATGAGAGGATCCGGGGGAAATTAGGCTGTTACTTTGGGCAAATATACTTTAATATTTCGAGGGTTCCTTTCTTCACCACTCTTGTTTTTATGACTGCCGTAGGGAGCTACTTAGATAGCAAGGGAGCTGGAGTGGAGAAAGCGATTTCCAACATGGGCAACCAAAGAGAGCTGTCCTTTGTTGTCGGGCTTTGGATACAGTCTTTGGGGATTGAGGGGCTTTGTAATTGAGTCAAATTATGAAACTTTTAGGGCAGTGTTCACAAAGTACTTCTTATAGAATCTGAAGATAGTTTTCCAAGAGAACATTTTTCCTGTAAGTTTCAATAATGCACATTTGTTCATTTGTGTGCCTTGGGCTAAATTATTACTAGTTTTTATTAAAAACTAATTTTCAGAATCTTTGCAGTTCCCCATCTGGAATATTATACATTTGAACTTGCATTTTTCTGTGAGTAGGTAACCTGATCACAATCATTACACTGTAGACAATTCATTGCCTCCTTCTGGACCAGGGCAGAGGCTCTGTTTCACCTGATTAGTTATGTTTTGGGTATATTGTTGAGAGTCTTTTCTAATCCCATTACTATGCGGCTACAGGATGTCTCTCTATGACCTCTCACGCAGTTCTGTACCATCTAGACAATAAGGCTGGTTTCTTAAAGATATGATTAAAATGAAAACATCATAAATACTTAAAATGGGGAAATAAAAAACGAACTTTTTTGCATACATTTCTTCATTTTTCCTCCTGGTCACTGTCAAAAACTCTTTTTTGTTTCCTTTTTATATTTGAAAGTAAATTATTAGTAAGATAAGAAACTAAAAACCAGGATGAAAAACATGATCAGATATAAAGCATTCTAAGGAGAAAAGTGAAAGTTTACTACTCCCTGGTAGTGAGAATTAGCCAGGCTGTTGAGCTCTGGAATGCTAACTGTCCCCAGATGAGGCTGCAGCCTCAGGAGCAGGGAGCAGAGAAATCTGGCTTGTCTTCATGGGAATGACTCTGCTTGGTATTTTGTGATGCTTCATTCTATGAAATTAAATTAATTTGGGAGGGTTAGTCATGGTTAGTAGTGATGCTTAGGGGAAACATAAACTGTTAAAGACAGCTATGCTGTAATTTTTATTATCACTCGGACAGTTTTCTAACCACATAAAAGTCCTGAGGCCTTAAAATTAAAAGGAAGAGGGAATGATTTTATTACTGAAGAAATGATGTGGGGTGTGTAACTCGGGCATCTGAGCGTCCTTGACATTTCACAAAATTAAGGTTTATGAGGAGGAACTGGAATATCCTATCTAAACTTTACAGTCATGGAAGAGGAACTCAATAGGTTTGCACTGTACAGTCCTGTTCATTTGGGAAGAAAGGATTACCAGCTAGCATGAACCAAACACTGGACTATTGCTCATCACTCAGGGGCAAGTCATTATTTTAGCTGTAAACACTTTGCTTTGTTGTTAGTGTCTATCCTATGTATCTGTATCTATTGATTCTCTTTTAAATGATCTGTTTTCATTCTATAGAACTATAGATTTGAACAACATAGGTATATTCAAATACACACACATATACCTTGATAGAGGTATATACATATATATACGGACATATGTTTACCTCGTTCATTGATGCTTAGCAAACTTCAAATACTAATAGAGCATTGCATACTAATGAGAGAATAGTCTTCCATGCTCACTAATAGTAATGGAAAGGGCACAAGTAGTGCAGTTCATTGTGAGCACAAATCATTCCTATATTGAATAAAGGATGAGCAGAGTGTTGTGGCTTCACTGTCTCTCTGAGTTATGATTTATAGCATTCTGACATGTCACCTGGATGTGTGGGAAAGTGGTTAAGTGGCTTCCTCTTATATTTATGTATTATTAGCAGTATTAAATCTTACTTGAAAGACTTGAGATATAGGAGAATCAGCCTTTGGAAGGTAACACAACTGGTTTTTAAGTGACTGCATCCTGCACTGTGTTAGAAGAAAGGTCCAATTCCTATTCATTCATGGGGTTTTAAAGGTAGTACATGATTGACTCATTGGCCTTAATATTTCAACACCTAGTTATGAGGCAGAGATTTAAGAAAATTTTTATTTTAAATATTTGGGGCATGTGGGTACATAAATATGGAGATCAGAGGCCTACTTGCAAGAGTTGGGTCTCCCTTTCTGCCATATGGGATCTGGGGATCTAATTGTGATCTTTAGCATTGATTGAAAGTGTTTCTACTCACTGAGCATTCTCACCCGAGTCTCACCGGAGACTTTTTTTTTTCAAATGTGGCTTTGAAATGTCACCATCTTTTCAGCATTGTTCATTTTGAAAGGTAATAAAATGTATTTCATCTAACATCTATATATGAATGTTTCTGTCATAAACGACGAGGCCGTGGGGCTCCTAAGAAAATGTCTCATCATGATGCGTCAGTAGGCACACCTTCTTTGAGAAACCCACCAGAGAAGCAGACTATGAGGAAAGGAGGCTTTTCATCACACGAGGGGATGCCAATCGTGATCAATACTAACAGACCTTCACTTGGTGAGAAGGTAAGGGAAATGCCAGAGCTAACGGGTAGACTAGAGAACTCTGTCTGCACTGTCCTATGTATCAGTTTAGAGTATACCTGAGTAGTTCACCACAGTGATAGAAAGTGGAAGCCAGCTGAAAAAGTCTAGGAGTATAAGTACTTCTGGCAAATGTGGTTCCTTCAAAATGATTTTTGCTTTTCATGTTGAGTGCATGAAAAACTTCCTTGACATAGGCTTTTCTGTTTGAATCCAGAAGAAATATCCCTTAACAACTTGGGATGGAAAGGTCTTTGTGGAGGATAGACAGCCAGTAACTGCCCCAGTTCTCTTAACATGGTTCCAAGGAAAGCCTGATTTATGGCTCTGTCTCTGGTGTTGGAAAGAGGCCTTAGCCACTGGAACTCTCCAGAGCCCTGGGAGACAGCAGAGGCTGTGGTCCACCACACTCATGGAGTTCCAAGGCCCCATTTGCTTTTGGCCCAGTCTAAATGTTAATGGTTTGCTAAGCTCTTATTTACAAATCCTAGCTCTGTTAAGAAGTGAAAGATGGATTCTACATGGTATCCTCGGGATTTTAAACTACATGCCCAGCAGGATTTCTTTACGAAGTTTTCAGTTACCTGTGAATATTTTGTGAAAAACAAGTCAATTGCAGCATTATTCAGTTTTTTTTTTTGAAAACAGCAACACAATTCTTCTTCTTTCTCTCCCTCCCCTTCTTCCTCTTCTTCTTCCTTCCCTCCCAACTCCCCCCACCACACACAAAATGAAGCCTAATGGGAAGTCCATTCTATCAGTTTTTGCTCTGGGGCAGGGTGGCTTTTAGGACTCCATTTGCCCTCCTGTCCAGGCATGCTATTGTCCATCCACCTTTCCTTTTCAGTCCCAAATGTGTACAGGGTTGGAGATTAAGTCTTTGGCCACTCAAGTTTTACATATATGTGGCATTCTTTGATATTCAAGTATGCATAGCAGGCGAGGATTTGCAATGATACCCCAAATAACTTCCTGAGACTCTTCCTAACAAATATGAACTTCGGCCCAAGGATCCTAGAGATTATCCAGAAAACTTCACATGGTTCTAGGAGTTAGTTTGTTACATAAAGCCTCTGACAAAGCAGTTTCTACATTATTTAAATTTTTTTATTTTGTGTATATGTGGGTGTGGTGCAGGTGCGAGTATGCATGTGTGTTTGCGTGTGTGGGTAGATGAGCTTGTGCGTGTGCATGTGGAGGCCACAAGAGAATGGTCAATGTTGTCATAATTTTCCTCAACTTGCCACAAACTTAGACATGTTCAGGAAGAGGGAAATTCCTCACTTGAGAATGTGAGGAATCGCCTCCATGGATTGGCCTGTGGGGTGTTTTCTTGGTAGCTGATTGATAATGGAGGGCCCAGGCCTCCTGTGCTTTCACTGGACAAGTAGACCTGGGCTGTACAAGAAATATAGGCAAACAAGCAGCTTTCTCCTTGTGATCTGTTTCAGTTTCTGCCTTGAGTTCCTTCTTTGACTTCCCTCAGTGATGGACTATATAATCTATAGGCCAAACATTCCAATCCTTCATAAAGTTGCCTTTAGTTATTGTGTTTATTGAGGTATCAGGTGTTCTCCAGTCTCTGCCTTATTCCCTGGAGTCAGAGCTCTCACTGAATTTGGAGTTCACTCTTGTTTGGCTGAGCATTCTGGCCCCAAAGCCCCAGTGATCCTCCTGGCTTACCCATTGTCCCCCTGCACTGGGGTTGCAGGTATGTATGGCCACATCTGGCCTTACATGTGTGCTGGGGATTAGAAGCCAGGTCCTTGCACTTGCACGGTGCTCTAACCCTCTTGGCCATCGCACCAGCCCCACTTGTTATGTTCTTAAATATATATTTTATTTTTGATGAATTATTTCACTGAGAATGTTTTCCTTTTCTACAGGAGTGGAATGAGTAAATTCCTCTTTTCTATTGCCTTTCCATACTTACCTGTATTGAAGAGCTAACCGGAAAAATGATTCTGGGTGTGAGAAATGTCTGTCAATCTAGATAACTAGACAGTAGTAGAAATAGAAGAGGAAGGTTCTTAGAAAAAGGGGGGTGAGGTAGAGTACTCTGCTACTGAACTTGACGTGGAGGAGGGATCAGCATCTTTTAGATGTCAGGTCTTAAACCACCATTGCTGTTTCCCTTCGATGCATCTATGATATTGTCTACAGTGTCTACGCAGCCTCTGGGCTTCCATCTAGAGAACATGTACTGTGTGTCAGCATGGTGTTTCCCCCTTCTGTCACACTTGTGGGGCGAGGGTATAGAGCACAGACTCTTCCTTGGGATTTCTCAGTCTGCAACAGAATCCATGTGTAAAGGTGGAGCTGTCCACCGTCATGTGGAAGCAAGTCTCTGCAGATTACAAAGCAGGAAGACTGAGGCAGAACTGACTGGCCGTGGAAAGAGGGGCAAGCAGGCGGGAAGCTGCTGGGGCCTCACACTAGCTTGACGGTTCATGAAGAACAGAAGTCTTCCTGTCCTTGAACTCGGTGATGCACTAAAGTGTCTCTGTCAGCCTAAGAGTTAGATTACTGGTTAGAAAAGTGCCAATATAGACCTCAGCTATAGATTAGTTTTAGAAAAAATTACCCACAATAAGAATTTAGTGGTAGGGATACTTTTATCATGTTAGGAATGGGTTGCTACAGAACAATTAAATCTATGTTCTAGAGAAAGGAGAAAAACCTAGAAAGGTCACCACTTAGACCAACTCAAAGACAACTGGGGCTTGATGCAAAGGCAAAAGGACCTCATAAGTAAGGGAGGTGGATTTGTAAATGAAAAGTACCAAGAATGAAATTGGTTAGAAAGCTCAGAGATTTTTTTTAATGAACTAAACATTTTTTTAACATTTCAAACATTAAAAAAAAACTAATAAAAAGAAAATGATGCATTTTTAGTTGTGTGAGATTTGAAATAGTGCAAAAATGTTCCAGCTAAAATGCTAAATTAGGCTACTGTGGTACATATTCACAGCATCCCTGGGATTAATCCAGCAAATATTTAGACTTTGCTGTTAATCTAACCACTGTGGCTTCCTCCAGGGAGTTCCTCAGTGTGACATGTGGATATCCATGCATGCTGGGGGCTGGGGGGAGATGCCAAGGAGATACTTCTGCCAACATGGGTACCACTATGTCAGGATCCCAATGTCCTCAATTCTCAGTGCACTCGGCTGGGATAACCTATGTGGATCACCAAGCCTCATTGTATCCACCTGTAGGAGGGGAGGGTGTTTTTCAGATGTTCCTAGTGCAAGAATTAATAGCAACAGTTTCTGAAGAGAGCTTTGAAAACAGGACACTGTTCAAGTACTGGATATGTAATGGTGGCAATATTTCCATCCCTAATTTTTCATGAGCCACTCTTTTCCTTCCTGAAAATCCCTAGGGTGCTACTTCTACATGTGAGAACATTTCCTTATGAGAGAACGTTCCTATGAATTAACTTGTAAACCATCACATTTCTTCATTCTTTATAGTGTCATACATCAAAATACAGCATTACTCCTCAGTCAAGCAACTGATGGAATGGGACTTTTGTAAGGACAGGTTGTAGAGAGGATCGTACCCGCTAATTAAAAAGCATAAAACATGTCCCTTGATTTGGATGTCGAGTTACTCCTTCTTCTTGGCCACATTTCTTCTTTAAGTGGATTTCTTCAAGCTGAAGACAAATTAGCACATTTTTCAAAAAAGACAATCTGCTGGTTTCCTAACAAATTTAAGGTCATATCTCACTGATTTATAAATGTCAGAGGCCCAGGATACAACTTTTATTGTGCAAAACATTCTTTATCCCTAGACTGCTCCTTCACAGTTTGTTTTAATTATGATGGAGATACAAATGAGGCAAACGATTATGTCTTCTTTGTACTCCCAGGAGGAAACTCTTGCTGAGTTTCAGGTGGTTGCATTTTGCTATGAATCACTGAGACCATTTTTGCAGATCTGTGACATCATATTTTAATCCCATGGGACTTTACAGCTATGATTTATAATGTTGGGGTTAAAAGACTCATTTCAATAGAGCATTAAAATTACACATAAATATTCTATGAATTAAAAAAATAAGCCAACAAATTTACAACAAGCACTTTCCACATACTGAAGAAATTATGCAAGGAAGTGACCTTTCTGCAGATGATTTAGATACATCCAGAGAATTAGATAATGTGGATAATGGTTTCAGAAAATAGGCCTTCCGTACCCCCAGAGTTTTCTCTGTTTCTATTATTTCCACTTGAAGAAAATATTACTTCTGACAAGTATATTTTATTGCCCCTTCTATTTTCTTATTCATTTTGCATTTTCTTCTTCTTACTATTATAATCTCTTATCATGACTCAACTTTCTTAACTACTGAAGTATTTGTTTCTTTTACTTCCAAAATGTTGTCAAAAGTAAACAAATGTAAGTAAAAGGCATTATGGTGCACTCCTTTAGTCCCAGAACTCAGGAGGAAGAAGCAGGCAGATCTCTGTGAGTTTGGAGCCAGCCTGGCCCAGATAACAAGTCTGGACCAGTCAGGACTACATAGTAAAACCCTGTCTCAACTAATGAACTGACTAAAAGGCCTAAAGCATTTTTCAAAAAACAGAATTTGTTCTTAATCTTTTTAAATTCTGTTACATAATATAACCAGTACATTTTTTTCTCAGCTTCTATTATCTTCTCTTTAAACTTAACTGTTATTTTACTCATTTTTTTTTTAAAGAAATCGTGTGTGTGTGTGTGTGTGTGTGTGTGTGTGTGTGTGTGTGTGATTGTGGATGCTATGTGCCACAGAGCATATGTGGAGGTCAGAGGTCAAGGTTTAGGAGGTGTAGTTTTTCACCCTCCCTTGTCTGAGGCAGGGTCTCTCCTGATTCTGCTACAGTACTACCAGGCTTCATGCAGGCTGGCCTGCGAGATCTCAAGCTATTCTCTTATCTCTGTCCCCAAATCACCTTGTGCATGGGTTCTGGGGCTGGAAATCCTATCATCAGGCTTGTGCAGCTAAAACCTGTTTTCATCCTCTGAGCCGTCTTCCTGGCCCTCCACCACCCTCGTGGTTGTATTTCGATCAAATTTGGATGTAGTTCACAGCAGTTTATAGTTATTCACATACACTCTTCACAATTTTGACAGGAATTTCTTTAGTGCTACACGTGAAAACTTTCAGTAAAGACTGAATATTCTACACCCGTTCTGTCAGATATGTTAGCTATTAGCCGTGCATGATGACTGAATGCTTAAAATTTAACCAGCAGCTAAAGAACTGAGTTGTTAATTTAATTCTGATTCTCTGAATATGCATAACTCTAGGCAGCTAGTCACCTGTAGGTAGTACAGATGGATTATAAGTAAGGATTCATGATTTCCTATTGAAATACATTAGACCCCTATCAAACGTCCTTGACCTTATGATCTGTTTTGTCCAATATTACCATGAAGAAATTTCACAGGGTCACTGGAGGAAAATATTGAAGGTTATCTAGTGAATTACCAAGTTTAGAAGGTGCCATCTCCTCCTTGAACCACAGATGACTCTGCAGACTTCCCCGCCCTCTTCTTGCTAGAATGGGTGCTTCCCCCCATTTCTCAGTACTAATAGTACTTGATGTCTCTTATCAAGTTCTTGTCTGAGTTGCTTCATGCCACTGTTATTTATGTGCCCGTCTTATCTCCT
Source organism: Peromyscus nudipes (assembly GCA_902168325.1). NCBI lineage: Eukaryota > Metazoa > Chordata > Mammalia > Rodentia > Cricetidae > Peromyscus > Peromyscus nudipes. Next base: position 44,165 of record CABHPH010155300.1, on the reverse strand, counting down.
CTTCTAGCTACTTTGAAGGTAGAGTTCAGAACGGACGTCTGCTCGAGCCTCACGTCCACCACAGCACAATTACTCCAGTCACTGATGCTGCTCAGTGGTTAGATGTAGGAAATGGAGGCTAATATTCTCAAGGTGACCATTAGTTAGAGGTCTATGAGAACCCTCACTATATAGCCAGAGCTCAGATAAGATGCATGGCCCCTGATAGGAAGCTTTCCCTTGATTTCTGTTCCTAAGTAGCTCTGTTGAACTCTGACATTGCATTCATTTGACACAGCCTTCCTCTGGAACCAGTTTGAATATTTCCGTTGCTTTGTTCTATTTCCTCCCTTGGCTTCCCCCCCCCCCCCTTTAACACTCGCAGCTCTAAGATGAGCCTTTGGCTTCTAAAGCAAATTTCTTTGGGTGGGAGGGATGTTGACTTCAAATTCATATTTTTATGGTGTTACAGCAAGCTAGGATGGATGGCTAGGACCCATTAGGAGAAACATTGTGACAATCTGGTTATTCAGTTTTTTCCATCCCGAGTTTCCATCTTCCGTGTCTCAAGAGCAATCTGTGGCAGTTATGACTTGGTAAAACCATGGTGTCATTAGAAAAACAACCACATAGAGAAAGATAAATAATCATACAGTGAACTCAAATGCTGCCGGCCAGAGCAGACAGGTGAAGAACATTGTTTAATGACGCCTCTTTCATTAATGGCTGCGCCGCCTTGGAGTTGAAACACACGATGTTTCCATACTAGTTACCCACCCGTCTCTGCCGAACATCTGTGTGCACAGAATTACCGTGCTATGTCCCTTTGACCTGTTTCATTTGAACTGTTTGGATGTGAACTTTTTTTTAAGGCATTAAATCTCAGTGCAGGGTGTGAATCACAGCTGGGTGATGATAGGTAATTGGACAGGGAACTTACCAGGGGCATGAGAGTATCGGAGATCCCATGTTCTCAAAGCGAAGAACTTTCCTGAAAAAAAGAAAGTAATATTGGGAGGGGAGCTTTTTTTTTCTGGAGAAGTTACGTGATTTTTGAGGGAAATTTTATTTTAAAAGCAGGACAAATATTTTAAGAAAATGCTTAAGATTTATGCAGCCTGATCACAAATCTTGGTATTCTCTTAATACTTTAATTAATAGATATTTTTAAAGCTCACGTTATGGGAATTGGATATGTGAAAGGCATGTCTGTCATTTACCCACGGGATATTTTGCTTGGATGGAAATGGAAACACTCAGTAGCTATGTCCTTTCATGTATGAGAAAGCAATACAATTTTAGTACTGTGCTTACAGTTAATGCATAATCTCATGTTCGTGGGAGGTAGAGAAGATGATTTTTTCTGGCTCAATTACAGAAAAGAATTTTTCTTTCCATGTATAATATCTGAGTGCTTGCATTTAAAGAACAGAGCTAAAGTAAAATATATAAAATCATTGCACAAAGAGCACTCTCCAGTCGTGGTGTGAAGTGGGTGGAAACTAGAGTTTTTTAACGGGCTTCTAACACATCTAATAGAAAGTGCACTCTCAGATTCACCCAACAACTTTCAGAGCTCTGGCCTTGATCCCATAGCATTTTGTTGAACAAAACTAAATAAACTATATTGGTAAATGAAAGATATCAGAAGTACTTACCTATGTTTCAGTTTGCACAACAAATAGGTATGCAATTTTATATTAATTGCATTAAAAATTAAATAATTTAGAACAGTACTTATATATTTATAATATGATTCCAACATATCCAACGAAACTCACATCAGTTCATGCGGGTCAATGTTATGATAATACCAACCAAAGGTGTTGTTTACTATACGATAGGTAGAGAGTCTCACCTGGAAACAGATCCTCTGATGTTCACTTTTAATTTGTCCCCAAAATGAACATGAGTCAATGGTGGCACAGAGGTTGAAAAAAAAGAAACTTCATAGCATCAACAGAGGCATATTCCCAAGATGTGCTGTCAATGCCCTGAAAATGTCAAAAGTCCTTGATAAACTACTAATTTTTCCACAAAAGGAGTTACCAAAAGGACAAAGGATTTAAGAGCCTTATCTAGGTAATGATTTTTGGGGGACAGGGCCTGTATAGAGCTCAGCAACATATAAATTGATGCAATTATAGCTATTTTCTTTAAATAAATAAGCGTACTGTGTTTATATTTACCTGCAAGTGGGGCAGTATATTTGCTCTACTTTACAACCAGTAGAACAGGGCTGAGGTTGAAAGGTGGGTGGGGGGCGGGGGAAGCAGATATCGGGGTTGAAATTAAGGAAAGAAATGAGTTGAATAACTGTGAAGTCCTTTCACAAGGAATCTGGAGAGTTACGCCAGTAATTTCACAGACTGTAGCTCACATATTAGGAAATTGCTCATGCTCCTTCTCCAAATTGTAATATTCCATTTGATTCTTTAGTAGTGTTGTTAATTGTACTTCTTCAGGGTGATTGACTTCATTCATCCTATTAAAACTAAAACAGAGGAAACAAATCGAAACAAAACATAGTTGCCCAAACATTGAAAGCACTCTTTTTTTTTGTTGTTGTTGTTGCAATCTTGCTGTTCAAATCTGAACAACTCTAGGATTGCGATCTGTCCCCAAAAGCCATAGATGAGAGAGCCAACGGGGAGCCTAGGATAGGTCTGGACTAGGTACCGTCTGGCTGGGATGCCGGAAATACCCAGGCGTCAAAGAGGCAAGAGGAGGCTGAGAAAAACCGTCAGAAAATGGGTCCAGAGGGCTAGTCCCCTGGTTCTAAATCATAACACAATCCTTTGTCTCAGTGAAGGGTGTTCTACCGGGATCTGGAAAGGGAAGCAGGAAGTGCACGAACTGGGCAGCTGCCACCTTGGCGGGTCCGAGTAGTCATCGCTCCAGCTGTACTGGCTGCCAGACATTTGACAAATTGTTTCATCCCAGAGATTCATCGAGCTACATTTTTAATAAAATATTTTGAAATAGTTTGAATACTGTTGGAGAAGGTTTTCCAGAAGCAGTTGAACATCGAGTCTTCCTGTGCCACAGGTTTCTGCAGTTCCCTACAGCACTATTGACACTAGGCTTGGACACCAACGCTGGAGATAGCTGGGATGCCCAGTAGCTAACAGGGCAATAGGTGCTCTTTAAAATCATATTTTGTGTGTGCTTGAGTCCCGGGTAACTTTCTAACTTGGGTTTTATTTTGATGTAGAGCCCGAGAAAAAACACAGACCATTAGACCTAGAGCCCTCCCAGGCCCCCCTCCATCCTGTATTTTTACCTTCCGATTTCTGCAGTTAATCCAGGCTCAGATATAAAGATTTGAAGCTAGGAATCACAAATAGAAGCATTTTTCTTTCTGGGTCTGTGTTACCTCACATAGTATAACATTTTCTAGTTCCATCAACTTATTTTCAAGTTCCATAGGTTTTTTTTTTGTTGTTGTTGCTGTTTTGTTTTGTTTTTTGCTTTTTTTTTAAATAGCTGAATAGTATTCCATTGTGTATATGCATCAAATTTTCATTAACCATTCATCAGTTGAAGAGCATTTAGGCTATTTTCTCTTCCTAGTTATTGTGAATAGAGCATCAATGAACATGACTGAGCAAGCATCTGTGGAGTGGGATGTTGAGCCCTTTAGTCTTAGGCCAAGGATGTCTTAAGTCCCCACAATAACTATGCCACTCTACTGAAAACCATCCCTTGCCCTTCCTTATTCTGAGTCAGACAGGGCTTCAAGCTTTCAAGTAGCAACCCTCTGCCCCCATGTTCCAGATTTTATAAACACCAGACATCATTCATTT